>VOQK01010493.1:8633-19190 GCA_015052645.1 Benitochromis conjunctus | reverse complement strand
TTGTTGTTTAAAACGGTTTTGGTGCCGTGGGAGCTGCCATGTTTTTGCGCACACAATGCATTCTGGGACGATGACGTATGTCGGTTGTCGGCAGTATCAGCTACGTAGTAGAACAAGACAGTAAGAATGTAAACTATATATCATTAAAACCTCTCCACGCCTCATCTACCTCTACATGATCAGTAGCTGCATCTTGAAATCCTGTATATATGCCACTTGGTTCTGGATAGGCTGTCCTTATTTTGTTTACTGCACATGATGGGATGACTCTACGTACGCTAGCCAGCCATGCATCCACCATCTTCATCTAAACTAAGTACTGGTTGACTATCTTCATCCTCTCTCTCGGTTTGCTCTGGTTCAAACTGGAAAGGTTGAACAGAAGCCATTTCCAGTGCACTGCTAACTGTAAACTTGATGCGGTGCAGCCATATGACGTCACTACCCAGAGTGCATTGAGAAGTAAATAACAATGGCGGCCTACTGGTAAATTGGTTTTATATAAAATGTGCTTAAAAGGAAAACATTTTGCGTATTTTAATACCACGTATATATTATTGAAAGCACAGTACATATTTTAGCGCAAACTTCTGAATCAGAATCAGAATGACTTTATTTATCCCCGAGGGGCAATTAGGATACAGTCTGAGCAGCATGGTGTCTAATAGTCGGGGTTCCCTTTAAAACTATTGAGAATTCTCGCCATTTCCGCTTTAAATTAACTACCTCAGCGGCGCTTTATATTGTAAGGTAGACCCTACAATAATACATACAGAGAAAAACCCAACAATCATATGACCCCCTAATGAGCAAGCTCTTTGGTGACAGTGGGAAGGAAAAACTATGACATGACTATGAAATATAAGATTCGATGAGGCCTGATTATTCAATAATTTGTTAGAAGAATTTTCAATTCTAGATGTAACATGGAGATGGTGAAGATACATTTTATTGGAAAAATAAGAAATGTATTTACTGTCATTGTACAGTTGCCTGCACAGTGAAATTAGCTAGCAAGAGTACAAAGTTGCAAAAAAAACCCAAACAATATAAAAACACTATATACACAATGTATAAGTTAGAGGAAACATTGTGGGGGTGTATACAAGGGCATCATAATATAATAAATAAGGGTGGAATAATCTCTTCTAGTCCCTGACACTACCCCCACTAACTGAAGTGAAAGCTTTTTCTAGGGAACTTTTGGAAGCACTTGATGATAAATTAAAACAGTAATAAATGCTAATTCTCCGCTTCACTCAGACAGGACGTTAGGTAGAGAGTTGTTGGTCATCCTGCAGACCTTTACTGTAAACCTGTAGAAGATGGTTCCTACTCTTAAGCTTACATTTCAAAACTTACATTTTAACTACTGATTTTATCTACTGTTCCTGTTTTTTTTTTCTTTTTCATTTTAAATCATGCTTTTTATTTGTTTGTGTTTTTTAATGTCTATGTAAAGCACTTTGAATCACCTTGCTGTTGAATTGTGCTATATAAATAAACTTGCCTTGCCTTGCCTACGGTTCCCAAGATTGACAGGGTGACGAAACCATCTTCTTGAGGTGCTGTCTTCGTAGCTTGTGTCTGACATCCCCTGTTATGTGGAATTGGCCTTCAACTTGAAAATGGCACTAGGGCTCACTCTGGTTGGCACTGACAGAGGACATCTGACATTTTCTCTGTTTTTCATGGGTGCAACTCACATACTAGTCGCTGCTGCTCAACCCACAAATGCATTTTCCTTACAAATATGGGGAAATGAGGGAAAAAGTCTATCTAGTTCATTACATGCAATCACAATCATGGAGTAGACTGCTGATAGATGTCCATGGAATTCAGTGTTTCAGTTTAAGTTTCTGCAGCCTGTGATTATTTATCATTTATTTCTGACCACAGTGCCAAAACCACTACAAATTGGTTTGTTGGCTGTGCTTGATTAGCAAGCCAAATTGATTGACCTGAATTGTAGAAAATATCTATTGGGTGACCAGTATGAGAGTAAATACTGATGAAGACAAAATTATTAGCCATCCCAATATTTTTATTATGTTTATTTTTTAAACATACTAGTTTTCTTTAGAATTAACAAATTATTTTTATTTGCACACAATAACGTAACAATTTCAGAAAAAACAAAAATGACCAGGGAGAATATTATTAGCCCCTGAAAATGGACCTTTTTATTGAGCCAGAGCACAAACCATGCCAAAAATGAAAGAAATTTGTTTAGAGCACTTCCAAGTGTCATGAACTGGAATGAGATGTATCATCAAGAAATGTAAGGTTTCTAAACACCCTAGAATGACTTAGCCTAGTCAGAAATTGTAGCCTCAAGGAGGACAATCACTAGAACCCTGCACAAAGAGAAGCTCCTCTTCTGTAGAAGAGACACTTTCAAGCCAGACAGAAGGCTGTTAGGGACAACCTGGAGAAACATTATGGATACTGGAAATGCAACCTTTGGTCAAACGGGACAATAGAAACTAGAGCTTGTGTGCCATAGAGATGCTGCCTATATATGGAGAAAAAAGGAAGACGTGTACGAAAGGACACTGTGTGTGGCAGCATTATGCAGGGGGGATGCTTCAGTGCATCGAGAGCTGGGAATCTCATCAAGTTGGAAGAAAAAAGGATATGTAAGGATATAGAAGATTGTGAAGTAAAACCTGAAGAAGTCGACAGGAAAAGTGGGTAGTAATACAAGAGAGAGCGTGAAAATATAAAACTTAAATAATGAAAAATAATTACATTTGACCTTTTTGAATTACATAAAAAAGTTTTCATGAAAACCTACACTTTTTGAGAAGCATTAGCATTTGATAAAGGCTTGTAAAGGCTTCTCTAAAATGTTAAAAACTGTGATGGAGGTTTCGGTGTGTGAAACAAATAAGTGACAAATAAGATTCTTGCCTTTCTTAGTAGCTGTCTTGACTTTTGTTGGAGTTACGGTAGGCAAGTCTTCTATAAAGAGGATTATAATAGAAACAAAAGTAAGTCAGCATTCACTCAGCCTCTCAGACCAATTACACATGAATGCAAGAAAGCAGCCCTCTTCACCACCCTGGGAAGCTGGGCTCCAGCATTTCAGCTTTAGCCTGTCACCAACCTTCTAGCTCTCACCCCCACCTCCTGTCACAAATAGGGTTGTTAATTTGTTGCGCTTGACCCCGGGCTTTGTGACCGACGTGTATCTAGTTTGTAAAAAGTGCTTTTATGTGGTTTCTAAATATGTCTGGGCTCAAAGGGTTATGATGCTTTTATATTGCCAGGGAGGGAAACAATGCTCAAAGGGTGCAAGTGCTGACCCCCAAACCCCCTATGCACACTCCCTCTCTTTCTTTCACTCCCAGGATTCTCTCCCTTACCCCCCACCCCCTTTACACAACGACATGCATGGACAAACATTTGCCTGCCTACAAGCATGCACTTTTTTCTCTCACAAATAGACACTCTTATGCATGGGGACACACACACGCGGATGCCTGGACCCTGTTGTCCCATCACCACCCCCTGTGGCCCTTTTGGCTTCTGTTTGTGTCTCATGTCTGTGGGGTCACCAGGACATTCCTCAGCTGGGGCTGCTCAGCCGGGTGGAATAGAGCAGGACCTAACACAGCGCTCCACACTGGACGTGGAATAACTGTTTTCTACAAATTGTATTTGCAACAGCAAATATGATTAGAAGAAAAGATAACTGTGATAGATTTTCTTAAATATAATGGGGAACATTATATCATTTTCTATGTCATTTAGGTGATCTGAGGTCATTATATTTCTTATTTATTACTGTGATTTTTCATTATTATTAACCTCATATCAAACATAGACTTGTTGACTCACAAAACAAATTACAGAGATCTGTAATTCTTACTACTACATGCTAAAATGTCTCGACATTATAAAGTTATCAATATATCGGTTCACATTATAATAAGAAACCAGACCTTATGATTTGCACATTGTTGTGAAAGAAAATATGATTAAAAAGAAAAATTAATTATCACAGCTTTATGATCTCTACGATTTCTTAGCTTTGCAAAGCTGCAAAACTAAGAATAATAATAACAAAAACCTGATAATAAAAAACAACAACAAACCACGGGCAGCATGGTGGCACGGTGGTTAGCACTGTTGCCTCACACCAAGACTTCGATTCTACCCCCTGGCCAGGGCCTTTCTGTGTTTGCCTATTCTCCCCGTGGTTGCGTGGCTTCTCTCTAGATACTCCAGCTTCGTCCCATAGTCCAAAAACATGCAGTTAGTAAGGTTAGGTTAAATGTGAATCTGTCAATGTGAGAGCGAATGGCCTCTTTGTGTTTGCCCTACGTCAGGCTGGTCAGTTATCCATCATGTACCCTGCCTGTCATCTAAATATCTAATCTGATCTCTAATTTTGCTTTTGTTACCATTGTTAACTAGCCTTAGTTAATTTACTCTATTTCCATACTTTTCGTTTAATATTATCTAATTCAACCCCTAGGAGTGATAAAAAATAACCAAGGGACCTGTGTATCTTGCCCAGGATCAGTTTACAGGTTATCACCCTGGAGCCAGGGATGGGGAGGGAGCTTGATGCACCTTGGGTGCACCTGGCTGGGTGCAAAGAAGCTAGACCGTCCTCCCCTCCTGTAGGCCCACCACCCCCAGGTGCTGTAGAGGTCGGGTACATTGTGCGTCAGGCAGCAGTCAAGCATGGGGTCCAAGCCGGTCTGATCCCAGGCTATCGAGGCTGACTACTGGGACAAGGAATGTCACCTCTAAAGTGTGGAAGGAGTCCGAGCTTATGTATAATGTTGAGAGATCCTGACTAGATATAGTTGGGCTCACCTCAATACACAGCTCGGGCTCAGGAACCGGTCTCCTGAAGAGGGGCTGGACTTTGTTCCAGTTTGGAGTTGTCCTCGGTAAAAGGCAGTGAAGAGGGTGGGTATTCTTGTATCCCTTGGTTTGCTACTTATACATTTGGGGGGTTTGCCACTGGACAAAGGGTTGTTTCCCTGCATCTTTGGGGAATGGGTCCTGACTATATGATTCAAGATTCTTTAGTTGTCACATGCATAGTTATACAAGTACAACACACAGTGAAATGTGACCTGATACGCTCCTCGACTGTGCAAAAAGAGAGAGAACATTATATACAGTGAGTGAATATATACAAAGAGGACATTATGTGCAGCAAGTGGGTGAGCTTTATACATTATATAAATAAAATAAAATAATCTGGAAATTGCAGCCCTGCAGTAGAGTTCTGCTGTACGGATCACTCTCTGAAGAGCTTTTTGGTCCTTAACACAGCTGTTCCCATAACAAGATGCGATGTTCTGTGTGAGAATGCTCTCCACAGCGCCTGTATAGAAAGTGATTCAACGTGGTAACAAAATCTGGGCACAAAAGCGAAGCTCTTGGTTTACCAGTCCCTTCCTGTTACCTATGGTCACAAGCTCTGGGGAGTGACTGAAATTATAAGATTGTGGACACAAGTGGCAGAAATGAGCTTTCTCCAAAGGGTGGTGGGCCTCTCCCTTAAAGATAGGGTGAGGAGTTCAGCAATCCGAGAGGTGCTCAGAGTAGAACCTGATAAGCTTAGAAGAGGTGGCTGGGGAGAGGGAGGTCTGGGCGTCCTTACTTAGGCTGCTTCCCCCGCGACCGTGCCCCAGATAAGGAGAAGAAAATGACTAATAGATGGATATTAATGAGTCTATTTTCTCATTTTTATTAATTGTATTTGATGTACTTTTATTCTTGTTATAGGCCATTTCAATTTTTATTTTCTCATTATTGGCTTGTCAGTCATCTGTCAAAAAGTTTGAACTGCCTTAATCTGCATGAAAGTTGCTATAAAAATGAAAGTTTGATTGATACTACAGTGCACATAATCACCCAAAATATGCCCATCCTGATGGAAACAGAAATAGACTAACATTTATATCATATTTTTCCAAAATCCTTCATGCTTTGAGAAAACAGTGCAAACCACTGGACTCCCATACCACCCAGAAAAAAATCGATAGAAAAAACAATCATCCTTAATAACCATCAACACACTGTTTACAGTAGTGAGATATCTACCAAACATTTAAATATGTCTATCTACCCATTTCAATTATGCATTGCTCCATTAATTATTAAGTATCAATTGCTTAAAAAGATGCCAGTTTAAGCGTGTAGCATCTCTAAAACACTACTTGCTGTAAACTCAAGGCCTGAGAACACCTGTATGAGTCCATCAGGTTTTCACGTGCCAAGCGTGTTTATGATGGGAACACATGTGTGTTTGTAAAATTTCTCAGCGTGTATGTTTATTCATGGTAAGTTCGGGGGATCTGCAAGGTGTGTCGCTCTTAAGTGGAATGTCTGCTTGTAATATCTGTCTGAATGAAACTATCTGTGTGCATAAGGAATGCAAGGTGCGTGCGTGCGTGCGTGTGCGTGTCTGTAATGAGGGGGTTTAGAGCGAGCTGTGATTATTCTCGCCTCCTGTGGTGTAGGTTCTCTGGCTCTGTGGGCCCCAGAAAAAGCGCCCTGTATTTAGTGTGTGGGAACGCACATTCTGCCCCCTTATCGCTGTATTGTTGCAGCTTCGATCTTTTCTTCTCTTTTTTTAACTAATTGAATTCTTGACTCCTGAGCCACAGGAACGGCTCAGAAGAGACCAAAGAGAAAGACATGAATTTCAAGCTTTTTCTTGCAGTTGAGTAAGGCAGAGCAGTGGGAGTGAAATTGGAGTGTCTGAGGTTGGGTGGCAGTGGTGGGCAGTAGTCAGAGAGGGACAGTTCAGGATGGCTAGGTGGCTGCTGCTATGGCTTAACCCTGTACTTACTGGAGGTCAAAGGTCCTCCTTCCCTGGTGATGGTGAGAAGTGGTGAAGAGATGGTTTACCCAACAATCATGTTCCTCTTTTTGAAACTTTCAAAGGCGCTTTTGGTCTCTGCAACATCTTTGTAGTTGTGCTTGAGGAATCCTACACAAAACAACTCTAACCCCCACCCCACCCCCCACCCCGCCTGTTCTCACTTCTCTTCAGGGTAGCTGCTTTCTTCATTAGGTTCTGCCAACCCCCTCTTCTCTACATTAGTGATCAGTGTGGTATACCCTCCATGCCAAACCTCACCACATGTCCGTAAAGATTTAGGCACACAGAAATGTAAAGACATCTCTGGCTCTATGCTTCTTGATATGAATTTTAAAGTTCATTTTTTCTCTATATAGACATAGCAAGACTGCACACAAACACACAAATGTGTAAGTGTCAGGGCCAGTGAGCACTTAGAGATGATCCAAATAATTCATTATTTTACAAGTATCTCTGTCTGATCTATGAAGGATTAGGGGTAATTTATTCAACCAAAATAACCTGTGCCAAACAACTTGGTGCCAAATACTGATGACCATCTTTAGATGTTTTGTGGGATCCTTGCCTCTACTGGAGTTGGAGCAGGAACAGAAGCAGCAGCGATAACGAAAGCATGTCATGCAGAAGTGGTCATAATGCTTGTTAAATATCACAATTAAAACTACTTTAAATGTAGTTAAAAAAATGTCAAAAATGTTTTAGAATAATAAATTCTGAACCAAAATTGTAAAATGACACATTTTTAGTCTATTTTTGCTGTGCTGAAATTCCAAATACATTTAATTGACTATGTTAAGTGACTTAAATGAAACATTAATAGAAATATCTTAGCTGTTACTATTCACATTAATCATGGCCCTACACCTAAACAGAAAAGAACTGCATTAATGCCATTACAAAAGCGTTTACCTACTATTTCATTATAGTATATTATATAGTAAATATTTCATCATTACCTACTATTGGGGTGGCTGTAGCTCAGGTGGTAGAGCAGGTCAGCTACTGATTGGAAGGTTAGTGGTTCGATCCCTGGCTCCCCTAGTCTGCATGCCAAATATCCTTGGGCAAGATACTAACCCCAAGTTGCTCTCTGATGCATCCATCGGAGTATGAATGTGTATGAATGTTAGTTAGAAAGCACTAAAAAGTATAGAGGAAAGTGCTTGTATGAATGGGTGTGATTGGGTGAATGTGGTTGCTGTATAGAGCGCTTTGAGTACTCCGGGAGAGTAGAAAAGCGCTATATAAGAATCAGTCCATTTACCATTTACCATTTATTTCAGGTCAAAACAATTGCTCTGAACAAGTTCTGTTGACTGTAATTAAATTAAAGTCATTAATCAGAATTTTGATCATTACAAAGAGGTAACATGCATTCTCTATATATCTATTTTATGTGCAGGACTAACAAAAATGTAAACAAAAACAAAACATGTCATATTAATCAGCATCACATTGAAATGAATCTTGAGTTCAGTTTTGTTGAGACCAGTTACTGCAGGAAATACCTGGTCACCTATTAGCTTACTAACTAACTGAATTCCCATCACCTAGCCCCGTACACATATACACACCAGGAATACAGCACAAGAGAGAGAGCAGTGAGATAGAGAGAACTACAGTAGAAGTTGTTTATCAATGGGAAAGTGACATAGGTACAGGTACAGAGTGTGAGCATACAGTATGGTGTGGAAAAAGTAATATGAATGAGAAAGGCAATCTCAACAATGTTTCAGATTTCTTCAATCTGAAAAACCCAATGTCCATGATCATTGTCATGCTCAGTCTCATTTGAGAGACATGCCGAAATAAGTGCTCTAATGGGGTGATATGGTACTACAAGGTCATTAAGATAAGATGGGGCCTGCTTGTTTAAGACCTTGTATGTGAGGAGCAGGATTTTAAACTGTGGATTTAACAGGGAGCCAATGAAGGGAAGCCAATATAGGAGAAATATGCTCTCTCTTTCTAGTCCCTGTCACGCAAACACTTTCCTCATGAGTTCATGCTTTCAGTGATCATTTTCAAAGTCTTCTGTAACACAGCATTTGATCAATTATGGTCTCAAGTACAGTCAAATAAATGTGAAATGTTCTTGAGAAATAGTTCTGTGGGTTTTCTGAAGGACGGTCTCACTTTTCCTTTGACTGCTATTGGATCATTTTCAGAGAAAAACGCTCAGACAAACTTTATTCTGTAAGCCAATTAAAACTGAATTATTCAATATATGAACCAGTGTTATGTTTACAAATAAAGAACCAATTTTAAATTGTATTTGTACACAGGTTGTTAATAACAGCCTATCACAAAACAACATGTTTGGTTCCTGTTTCTTTAGTCGAATCTATGAAAAATGCCAAAGATCATATAGTTTGACGAGCACAAGAGTGTATTTCTGCACCGTGGTATATCCTGGCATGGTTTTAAATGTGTGTCCCTAAAAAACTGAGGAAACTTAAAATGTTGAGGACAAAGGAAGAAGTGGCAGGCCTCAAAAGCTATCCACAGCAGATGAACCGTATCTGTAGATGGACAATCTCTCGCCTCTTATATTGGACTAGCAGGTGATGAAGTGGATACTGTTACAAATGTCTGCATCTGTCTGTCTACAAGTCAGCAGTGCTGTATGTATAAGTATGTGTTATGAAGTTTGTGAGTGAAAACATGGATGAGAAATCAAAGGCACTTCAGAAACGCCACGACAAAGAATTTGGTTGTGCTCTTTCAGTCGGTATCTTCACACATTCGTTCTGTGACGGGAACCTTTTTGTCTTTTCTCTATTCATTTTTTAAATTAGCAGAACTTTGGCAGTTGCTTTATTACAAGCTAGATTAAAAACTAAATAAAGTACACCTAATAACTGATCATGCAAATGTACGCATTACAGAAAATTAGTTTGTATTAAATGGAAGTAAAGGAAGTTAAAAAAAGAATAAAAGAGTCAGGCCACAAAGTTAATGGTGTTGCCATTAATGTCCATATTTGTCCAGACTTGACCTTTTGTATAGGATCTTGCAGACACAGAAGTGTTAGCTTTTATTTAACCCTTCTGTTTGTGCCCACGACTGCCTTTTTGTCTCTCCTACATGACTACCTAGAACAACATTAAGGGGAACTGCTAACAAAGGTTTTTGTATTTCACTCTGGTGATTCCAGGCCACGTGATTTACTGTGTTGATTTAGCATTGATTTACTGTTATATGCAGCACCATGGTCTCCTTTCACTGTCTACTGAACCAACTGTATATGGTTGAAATGAAAATTAAGCCACTTTAACCTTGATTATATTCTGCTGCCACATGTAGGTGTAACATTAATGGCTGACACTTGCATGACTAATGTTTTCTCATGGTTTACTCTTAATTAATAGTAGTTAATAATTAGTTAGTAGTTAATAATGGTAGTTTCTTTCTTTTAGCACCAGACAGTATTCCAATTTTGCGCTATTGTAAAAATTATGACCGCACAGCGGTAACAAAGAGTTAAAGTTAGTTGCCAATGCTGCATTCATACGTTCAACGTAAAGCATTTATAGCTTAAGTACTTTACATAAATGATGCAGGAAAGCACCTACTCTATAACAAGGGCTGAAAATAAAGAGCCTAAAAATTGGGTTCCAAGAACTACAATAGCCCCCAGTTCCTGTTGGGGTATGCACCACTTACTACTAGAAAAAGTGAGATCCAAACGTGCCTTAAAT
>VOQK01010492.1:0-11401 GCA_015052645.1 Benitochromis conjunctus | reverse complement strand
AGGCTGATGTGCTGACTGAGGGGATATGGGGCTTGACTTTGGGCAGTGCGAAAGATCCGGGCCTGTCTTGTTTGTCTGTCTGTCCGTCTCACTGGCTACACTATAATGAGATTGCAGGGCTCTGTAAGGCGGATTTACTGGAGCACAACTCCCCCTAGGGCCTTTTCATAGAAATTGGTTCCTCCATATTTCACCCAAGCCTCTCACTCTCGTTCTCTTTGTCAAATGTGTCCCGCGCTCACACTCTCTCTCTAAACCTCCCTCTCTTTTAGCTCCCACTTTTGTTAATTATGATCGTCTGCTTTCCTTCCTTTCTATCTGTGGGTGAAGACCGAACGCAGTCGCAAATGGAGTCACGAAGCTGAGCCAAACAGAGCTGTAACAAGGAGTAATAATGAGAGAGAGAGAGAGAAAGTGGGATAGAGGATATGCTTTGGGATATGGCACAAGCCAACATATCGCAAGCCCGTACCTCATTTATCTCCCCCTCGAGACGACCTGTTTATTTAGATGGTCTTTTCCGTAACCCTATGGAATCTTATAAGGTCACGTGAAAGCATGCACGCTGCTGTGACCAGGAATGTTACTGAAGCTGAAGGTGATATGGCTCACTTTTTTAAATTCTTTCTGGGTCACCTTAGCTGCAAATTGAAACCCAAGGTCATGAGTCCATACCAAAGCCAAACAGAATTTCCATAGTGTTGCAAATCTGCCACCGAGATTAATTCTGATGTGTCTCATAGCTGATGTGTTGATGTTGACACAAATGATGGGGTCTTGCAGTCCAACCATCCCAGCTGTGCACACGGTGAATGAGGCCAAACCAAATGCAAGCTCAAACTCACATCAAGGCAAGCTTATTTTGGGAGCACTGTGTCATCCATTCCACAGCACAAAAGCCCCTTTGCAAGACCATAAATAAATGGGAAAGTGGGTAGCACGGACTGCATACCGACCACAAAACCCCCGTCTGATTTGTCTGCCAATTCTTTCTATTAAAAATGAAAAATATTTTCTGTCACAGATAGAAAAAAAATATTAGGTATTTGCTTTTTCTTCATTTCTAAGGAATAAATAAAGTACCTGGAACTGAAAACTTTACTGTTTGATGATAAAGAATATTTAACACCCACAAGTCAAAGTTAGTGAGCCTACACAGGTCGTTTTTTTGAAGGTCAGTTTAGAGACAGCTAATGAAAAGTAAAGTACTTTGTGTGGGAAAAAGATGGCAATTCCCCTCATTCTTCCGACACATTGGCCCTATCTATCTTTCTGGGGAACTCTTCCATTTACAGAACCTACAGCTGAAGCAGTGGGCAGTTAAGGATGAGGTGGGAGGCGAGGAGGGAAGCACAAAGCTCTTATCAGGCCAGCTACACAGTGCTGGGTTCAGCCCCAGGCTGCTGATGACTGTGGGAGCACCGATTACATAGGCTAGCCTCAGGAGCTGAGTGGGCACAGGTCTCCCAGCAGACCCTGTACCACCATCAAGCATTAACTTGAACCATTAAGCTCAACCAGCTGTGCATTCACACATGGCTTGAACTTTCTTCCTCTTGAATTTTTCTAATGCTGCAAAGCCCTCACTCTCTTTTCTGACATTCAAAGCAATATCAGCAGGGAGGCCAACAAGATGAATAACCCCTGCAAACGCTGCATTAAAAAGTCATGAAAGGGGATACCTTTAGGGTGCAGAAGCTTCTCTGCGAGGAGGGGTGGCCCATCCTTTTCTGCTGACTAATGATTTGAACTGGGCAGGTGGGCAAGCAGAGCAGAAGGACCTCAGCAATTTGTCCTGTTTCTCCGCGGGTGCCAAAGGGACACAGAAGCTCTTAGACGACCACAAAGTACTTTTAATTCCCTCTCTTTTTTCCCTTCCCAAATAGCAAATTCCAATTGGAAACTTTAAATGTAATTGACAGCGAGTAGCCCAAATCTGACGTTTTTAATGTGGGACTCGGAAAATCAAGACATAATGTTGAGGATTCACACTGTGCACAAGCTTTTTTTGCCACTGGATGGCACAGTTGAGCATCAGCTTCTCAGAACAAAACAAACCATACCAAAAACCCCAGTGAAGCCCTTTAGCAACAGGCATGAATCTATCCTAGGAAAAAGTTGTGTCATGTGTGGTCTTGTACCTCTCTTTGGGATACTTTAGTAGGGAAAAAGTGGAAAGACTAACTTCTGCTAAACACTTAGGGTTGCATATATAGTGGCTTGGGATGTTACTTTCTATCCAGCCTCTCATCAATCTTTTTCTTAACTTCTTTCCCTAATTAGTGAGGCCAGGAGTGAAGCATAACCTGGCTGACGTCAGTTAAACAGGTAAAAAAGTGACGGGCTACCAAACTGAGACTACCAAAATGTAAAATCACCAGTTAACCAAACATTCATGTCTTTGGTTTATGTGAGGAAAGAGGAGCTAGTACTTTACTTTTTATAAATACAAAAAGGTTCAAGATCCATTAATATACATGTCTCTCTGGCCACTAAAACACAGATCAGAAAAGCTACAATACACACGTAGGAATTGTGGCACAAGTCTCATAAAAAATTAATCAAAATAATTAGAAATAATCTGTACACAAACCACAGCATAAAAGCCTCTAGCTTAAACCTGTGTTGTCCCTCTTCGTGCTGCCTCTGTGAATGCCTGAACCCATGGTTTCAGAAGGAAAGCACTGCATCCTCCCAAGATGATCAGTGTTAATCACTTCCCCGTCGGGGTTTTTTTTTTTTCTTTTTACATCGCCGCCGATGCGCACAACCTTTAATCAAAACTTAAAGAGCTGCTGAATTCAAACGGATGATGTCATCTCGGTATGGATGAAGCTCTTTAAGGAGAATTAGTTTCTGTGAGGTTACTCTTCATCTCTTTGTGTGCTGTATCAGCACTGAGTCACCCATTTCACAGCACTGAGCTGACATTTTCATTGGCCCTGAGATCACCTATGGGATAGGGCGTTATCTCCTATGGGGGTGAACCGGTTCACAAGTGGACAGGTGCCCAGTAAGCGCTGATGCATTCACATGGCTTCCCGTGGAACGGTATATGAGTGTAAACACAAAAGCATTCGGTCAGTCAGGGTTCCGGGATTCAATCAGACAGACAAAAACAGACAGACAAACAGACAAAACACCTGTCAAAGTGCACAGCTTTCATTCAGATGTGTGTCCCACACTACGTTTATTCATTCTGTTCAAACAGCACGCCATGTTGAGTGTCTGTTAAGGTGGCATGATAATGAATAGGAGCAACAATATTTAAACAGTCTGAACATTTCACTTCAAATGAGCATCTGTTAGGCAGGATAACTTTAATTCTAAGCAGTCAAATTCCCCTGGAGCTACTGGTTATTCAGCACTTAAATTAAAGGCAGGTAGTTAAGATGAATATAGCAGGGCCAAAACTGTACGTCACACGTGAGCGTGCACGCACAGTCGAGCTCTGCAGTCTTTCTACCTGGTGGAGGGAGAAAACATATCTCACCATTGCACCAATGCTTCTTGAAACACACAGTCCAACACACATGCACGAACGCGAGCACGCACAAACACTATCCACAGTTTCACTTTCCCAGGATCCCCTGTGACGCCTCTGGCTAATTTCATTCAAGCCCTCTAGGCTGTCCAGCATCCTCCAATAAATTAGCCCTGCTGCTCCCCCACTGAGACACAGGCCGTGCTAGTCTGGCCAGTGCCGAGAGTCACTCACTTGCGCGCACACTTGCAATTACTGCTACCTTTTACTGCGACCGTTGTTCTTAACTGAGTCGACTGTGGGAGTTTCTGGTAGGTGTGTTTTCTGTGCGGTTGAGACTTAAAATAGTTTCCATGCTGACATTCACTGTTAATGGGAATGTGGCCAGGGATAGATTTTGGACTTTTTGCAATGGAAGTGACTCATTAATTGTATCTTTTCGGGTTTTTCTGGCAGAATTGTCCATGTGTCAGATGTGTCGGCAGCAGTATCCGTCCATAATTCCCCCAGACTGCAGCTGTGAATAGCTTTTCTTAGTACGTTTCCTTCAACTCCTCAACCAAACTTTATTCCCTCTAAACAGAATCCATCTGTCTCCCTTCAATATCTGGATGTATCCTCGACCCCGGTTTCCACTATCATTGTGGTTTCGCTTCCTATCCACAGCATCTGTCTCTTGCCTCGAGCTTAGATCGAGCTAGTGACCCCGTCTGACATGTCTCTACCTCTGTCTCAAGTTTTTTTCTCTCTCTTTCTCTTGTTCTCCCTCAGTTCTAGTTAGCCTTCTGTCAGTGGGGGCCCAGACAGAGATGAAAAAGGTCGTTGGGGACAATGCCACCTTGCCATGCCATCACCAGTTCTCATCATCTGTCCCTCTTGACATTGAGTGGCTACTGCAGAAGCCAAACTCCCCACAGAAAGTGGTAAGATTGTATTCCTTTTTTTCCCCCTGCATTTAATACAGTTTAGAAGCAAATGAATTGTTAAAGGTTCCCTGCAGTCTTACTCTGCCGTGACTTGGGTAATATTTAGTAGTTGCTACAAAGTTATTGCAACATCAAGACTGACCTTTACCGGGATGAAATGGCAATGACTGTGACATTTGGGCTAAAAAACAGAAGAACAACATATGAGGTATATGTATAGACTGTATATACCTTGCATAGTTTTTCTTTTCTCCCTCTTTTTCCACTTCCTTTTTTCACACACAAAAAAAACATTTTAACTTTTCTCAATTTGGGTTATGCTCAGTGATTTCCAGCAGGACCTATAATAGTTGCACATTAACACAATCCCAAAATTACTTAGGCACTTCAACTTTCAGTGGCATTCACAAAGGAGCAATTGTGTTCACCAACACATTATATATTTCTAACCTTGGCACTTTTACTTTTAACTTTTTAACCGGTGGGAGATGAACACTGTAACGTGTAGAGTGGAAATGAAAAGTAGACCTAATTAACTTTTCATCACTTTCAAGCTCACGGATTCCTCTTAGTTTTGTAAAATATGTTAGAGGCAAGTGAAGATTACAGCTGCAGCAACCTTCCACCCCAAAAGGATTTGAAAACAAAGGGCTAACATACAATCAGGCATTCAGGGAGGCAAGCAGAATTGGCAAGGTTGACAGGAAAAGATCTCAAAAACACATCACACATGAGAATGTTCTGAAAAGTGGTCAAAATCAGTAGTCAGGTAAAGGCAGTAATCGTACGCTGTGGGTGCAAAGACATTCTGGCAAATATGTCCAAATGTTTCGGGGCAAGGACATTGAAGTACTTTATCAGTTTTTTGCTTCTTTTTGTTTTGTTTTGAGGGGTTTTTTATTTTGTTTTTGTTTTATTTTTGCAGAAGTGTATAGGCTTTTTCTGGATATGCTTTAAAAAATTAAAAAAGGAAAAAATCTGTTAAATGAAATAAAGAAAATTCATTCATTTTGAAGTTTTTAAAGATTTTAAAGCTTTTCCCCCTTTGTATGCATTCACACTGATTTTTAAATCAAGCAATCAAGATGTGCTTTAAGTTTCAACTTTACAGAAAGTATTGCATTAACTGTAAAGGAATTGCAGCATTTATAAACAGTCTCCCTTGTATGTATTTTAAAGTTGTAGTTGGCACAATAATATATTCTAATTCTGGCTTCATAAATGGCCAATTCGGTTTTGTTTTTACAAGCCTTTGATAAGATTCTGCTATAATTTTGCTGGTGTTCGAAAAACTGCTTTTTTTTTCACCCAAATTGCACGCAGAATCTGATAAGAGAGGGAGAACGAGAGAGCAAAACATCTCTATAGATTCTTTCCGTTCTGTTGGAAAGAAGGGACTTCCATTCTCTTCTGAAGCCATTTGTTCATGCACTCTTGTGTTGGCACAGAGAAAGGAATGAATAGCAAAGTGTGGAAGGGAAGCGGCGGGGCTAGGAGTGAAAGAAAGGGGGAAACTGGTGCCTTACACTTTGATGATTCAGAATGGGGCTGCCACATTGCGATGAATATTTAACGGGAGGATAACATTGAAGGCGCCATTAATTAAAATCAAACGTTTGAAAATTTGATTAGGAAAGAGACTACGCCTGTAGCCGAATGAATAAATCATTCTTTTGTTCTGCTCGAAGGCCGTGTTGAGATGGAAAGAGCATCTTGTCAACATTTAGCTTCTGTTAGCAAATGTACAGGCTACATGTGTTAAAGACACAGAGGGGCGCAAAATTCAACTCCGTCTAGTCAGATGAAGAGTTTAAAAAAAAACTGCCCTTCTCTCACTGTTCTCCACTGTGTTGGTCTTAGATGATTAAAGTTACTCAAAGATGGCATTTTATAGCCTATAATAGTGTCGTTTCAGCAAAGACCAGCAATGGTTAATAAAGATGAAGTTATTAATTTCATTTCCAACCTTCCTTGGGAAATTGCGCCTGCCACAGTGCCACATTAGTTAGTGTGTATTGTGTGCTGTTGCTATTTTCTATGCATAATTGCTGCCCTTCAGCATATAAAACTGAAGATATTGAACTGGCATTATTGCAAGGACAATTATCGACCACAGAGGTGATAAATATATTCATCAGTAGTAGAGTGAAATGACAGAGTCTTTGTTGTATATTTGTTTCCTCTGTGTCTTCTTCATTGACTATAAAATTATTTATGGGAAACACTTTAAAAACCAAACAGCTTAAATATTTGAATATTAGCAATACTGTTCATATAATCTGCTCCCAATAATCTTTAACCAGTCACTTTGATCACAGCGGCAATTCTACTGTGTTAATGTTTTTGATAAAATGATAAAGCATAAAACAGGCACCTGACTCAGGAACCAATGTTGCATCTGCACATAACAGACAACTTGGCAAAGAAACTATTTAAATTGCTATCTTTAGACCCTATTGTTACTTGCAAAAACACATAATCTGTTTCCATTTATATCGTTAAACCTACAAAAAGTGCACGAGCCTCACATGCAGAAATTCTGCCAAACTGTATTTTTGCACCAGCGGGGGGATTCTCAAAGATCTATTAGCTGAAAGCTTGCCAAATCTCCTCATCGTGTACAGAATTACCTTAAAAACATTTGAGGAAACTGGAAGAGTAGTTGTGGCAGTGGCTGTCATTAGAAGGGAAACAAGGAGAAAGGACTGAAGAATGTCCATTTTTGCTTCAAATTGCCCACAGTAAGCATGGGGAAGGTCAGGAGAACGGTACAACAGTAAGTGTCTACAGCCATCTGTAAAACACAGCAGAGGCTTTTACATGGTTTGAGGTTGCATTTTGTCATCATTAGCATCATTTCATGACCTGTGTGAAAAAGCAGAGATGCTTAAATAACTGTGTACAGTATTATACAGAATCAACAAAACACCTCACCTTAATAGCACACTACAGACATTACCAGAAGCAAAAACACATATTCACATGTGGTTTGGTTTGTGAGTAATTAATGTTCTGATTTCATGAAGGCAACAGTTGCATGCCCACAGGACAGATACAGGTATACCCTTCTTTGTTTTGGTGGCAGAGCCTGGTTTCTGTGTGTAGCTGTGGCACAGTAATGTGTTTCTGTTTGCATTCATGGTGTGTCACATGTTTGGAAAAAATGCTAGTTTGTGAGTAGGTCTGCGTACATACGTGTTTGTGTAACTGGCCAGTCATCACCTGTGATCACAGCAGGTGCCCCTGCTTCTTAGGCACTGATGCGCTGTGGCACCAGCATTTAGCGGTCCCCATCTGCAGGCTCTCACTTGCCCTGAGTAATAGGCCACTGTGACAGCTGTGTTTGTTTCTGTTTGTGCGTGTGGATGAAGCAAGAGCGTGAGAGAGCAAAAGACACACAAGGAAAGGCTAGAAATCAACAAAGACAAACTGTAAACAGGCAGGGAAGAGAAAATGAAAGCTTTCTGGTGCAGGTTTACAGATGCTACATGTGTACAGTGAAACTTCAAATTAGCTCACTTTTTTCCTTTGAAGACCCGGTCTCTGCAAACATCAGTGAACCTTGGTGGTAAATATAAGGAAAAGAGGGGAAAAAACAGATTGTGTCAATCGCAGGCTCAACATCTTTTTGTGTACTTACAATGAATTAATATCACGATTATGATATATAAGTCACTTAGATAACTTGATAATGTTATTGTTTGGCTTTTTTCAGTGTTTTATTGGTTCCTGAGTAAATCGGTTTGGCTGAGATTAAAATTATAGTTTTCACACAGCTGAATAAACGTCAAACAGAAAACTGATTAAACAGAAGTGTGAGATGGTGGAGAATTTACTCCAGTGTCCTGTTCTATTTTAGATAGCAAGGAGCAGACAGCTGAGTTTATTAAACTCCACGGAGACAGCTGGTGACGCAAATCTGAAGGCTAGACCGTCCCATTTCACAGCCTCGCACTTCCGGCTTTCTCTGTCTTCGAAGGACCCGGCCCACGTAGACACGTGAAGGCCGGGTCCTCTGAAGGATGCAGACTAGGTTTTGGGACACAGCTTTGGTGTTCTGCTGTGTCAAGTAGCTGGTGCTCTGTTGTTGTTTCCAATGTCTTTCTGAGATTTGCTAATGTGATGACTAGTAACTACTTTTTTTGGGTCTTTCATGTAGTACATGTTTTATGTATGAAAAAGTATTTTGTTACAAAGTTCGTCATACCCCTACTGCTATTGCAGGAGCTAATAGGGATCTTAATAAACTAACTATCGAACTAATCTTGGTTGCTATGACACCTGAGCTTCATGTTGCAGAGAAGCAGGAGCTCAACAGCTTTGTGCCTTTATGGGGCACAAAACCTTTGCAATCAGGATTGTCCTGCCCTGCATTAGTATTATTCTGCCAGGTGCTCTGGAGTGCTGTAAGCGTCTTAAGCTAATATGCATGAGTCGTGTGAGGTACTGGTACTGTCTAGCTATTCTGTTGGAGGTCTGCCTTTGTCATTGAGTTTGTTCTGGGAGGTTGCTGTGGTCTGCTCTTAGGTCCACTTGCCACTTGGAGTTGGAGGCTTTGTGACACCACATCCTTGCTCTTACACAGTCTCAGCTGTGGGGGGGGGGGAATCTGTCCTCGTCCCACTGTTGTCTATCCAAGGTGTTATGGTTGCAGCTTTGAAAACACCTTGGATAGGTCTTTGGAGAACAAGCCATTTATTCTCTTTGGTTGTGTATTCCTTTAGCTTAATAGCCAGAGTTATGAGCCTTTGTTTGGTATTTTGTAGAAGCTCTGTTATGAAGACGTTGTTATCCTTTCATGGATATCTGATCTCTGTGATGATGCCTATCTGCAGCTCTGATAGCCAACTGTAATAGCCAGGATCCTTCTGGGCTTCCTCCACGGGCACTCTCTGCACATATTCTTGAGCTTATAACCAAATGTTTCTAGGATTACTGTGGCAGTGGCATATACAAACTCACTGGTGTATGTGATACTGGTAGTGGGGGTGGTGAGTAAAGCTGTGTGATCTGCAACCACCTCTTCTGAGGAGATTCACCTTGCTACCTTAGCTCAGGAAGTAGAGCAGGTCATCTACTAATCAGAAGGATGGCTGTTTGATAACTGGCTGCTCCAGTCTGCATGCCAAAGATCTTTGGGCAAGATACTAACTCCATGTTGCTATCCAATGCATCCATTGGAGTATGAATGTGTGTGAATGAAAGTACTTAAGCATAAAAGAAAGTGCTGGTGTGAGTGGGTGAATAAGGTATGCTGTATAAAGTCCTCTGTGTTCTCAAGTAGAGTAGAAAAGCACTATATAAGAACCAGTCCATTTAACAGGGACTAAACGCTAAAAATGAGGGTGCTTTAAGCTTTAAGCCAAGCCTGATCATAATCTGACTATAATGGCCTAAAAGCAGATTTTTACATTTTACACAATTTTAAAATCTTTTCAGTTTTATTTTTATATCTGTTGAAAACGGGAGTTACAAAAGTGTCATTTCATAGCCATTTTGTATCATCTGTATGATACTATGCACTTTGCTGTTTGCGAGGTTGTTTTGTGGTCTGTTTTGTTGTGACATCACTTTTAAAGTACCCACAGTGGCACTAATCTTTTATCTGAACACCAGAATAATAAAATAGAATTTTGTGTGTGTTTTTTTGTTTGTTTGTTTTTTCATTTGACAGCTTTATTTGTGGAAGCACCATAAAGAGATAACAGCACTCACAGATAATCAGCTAAATGAACACTGGCAGGATACTGGCATTCCAGCAAATGCATTCATTTGTAAAATATTATTTCCCAAGTGTTAATTAAAAAGTGATTGTTAACAATGTTACCCATGAGTGCTGGTATTCTGTTTTTCTCAGGACTGTGCCTCCAGAGAGGAACTACGTGGAACTGTCTTAGCTGAGCATACACAGCCATTAGAGCCATGTTATTTAAAATGTAAATGGCAGCCTACCAGTGAAATATATCAAGGGTATTACTGTTGGGACATAGAAATTAAGTGAACCAAATGTGCTGTTAAGAGATGAAAATCTTATTTGGGGAATTACTTGCATAAATCAGTTAAGTACTGACATCACCAGCTGCTAAAATGTTAGTACCAGGTCCAGGAAGAAATAGAGAGAATTCTTTTAAAAGGGAGATAGAATCAAGATAAGTATAAGCGTGGCAATTATGAATCAGTCGATTCCTCGCAGTAACACATCAGGAGTTTTTTCACTTGTGTGAGAATTTCATTTCAGACAACAGGCTCTGGTCTGAACTTAAAGCAATAACATTGTTCACATAAATCCTTGATGATCTTTTCTTTGTCCACATCTAGATTATTACCTTCTTTGGGGGCACTGTGTACATCAGTGACGCCATAGATACTGAGCCCAACCATCTTTCCTTTGCTGGGGAGTACCTGGGTGGAGATGCCTCCCTACTCATCAGTGACCTGCTGCTGAGCGACACGGGGGAGTACTACTGTAAAGTCAAGAGTGGGGGAAAGTACCACTGGAGCCAAGTCAACCTCATTGTATTGGGTAAGTGTAGACACATCCATGCACGTACCACTGGGTTATGAAGAAATTCATTTGTACATGGAAAATCCTCATACACACACACACACACACACACAAACTTCTTACACACACAGACCTAATCACTGGATCATTAGCCTGGCACATTTCCTCTGTCATGCTGACTGATCTAATGATTCAATTTGATTCAGACAGTGTGATTTGATTTTGTTCGTGCTGTTTGGGTCCGTTTGGATTGGTTTGTTGATGAGGTGAGACCAGAAACATGCAAGTAGGTTTGGAAGGGCACAGAAATGATTGATTGAGTTAGAGACTGCATTATATGGGCACATTTCAAGCTAGATTCTAATGTACTTGTGTCCTCTATGACATATACAGTATAAGAGAACAGACCAGTTTGATGTTCATGTTAATGTTAAAAAGTCAACTTACATCAATTTAAGTACAGATAAGCTACTTAGAAATATTAAT
>VOQK01010486.1:41460-52213 GCA_015052645.1 Benitochromis conjunctus | reverse complement strand
GTGTGCCCACACACACACACACACCCACCCCCGCCCCCCCCTCACACACACACACACACACACACACACACACACACACACACACACACACACACACACACACACACACACACACACACACACACACACACACACACCAGCTGTATGTGACAGATGTGGTTCCATTGCTGTTGTTTTAGTCCTCGACTCAGCAGGGTAATTTTACCTCTCAAACATTTCTCCAATATAGAATTAAAAGCTGAAAATATTTCACGATGGGAATGTGTCTTCCTCCAAAAAGAAAGCACCTTCTAGATTTTTCTTCAAAAAAACTTTATTGTAAGTATTGTGGATTTGTGTTTTTCCCCTTACGTACATTGAAATATGAACAGACAACATTTAAGACAAGGAATAAAGGTTACTGCACAAAATTCAGATAAGACAAATATAGACTGGACCTGCAACTCAGGCATATGAAACCACTCAGCGCCGTGATGTGATTTCTAACCACTTGTACCATTTTTTCTGGTTTTCCTCCATACCTACACCACTTCCTACAAAAAAGCAATGTGTTTACCTTGATTTTGTCTACATTCAAAGATTTTGGTGTTTTTTAAAGATTTGTTATGTGTGTTTCTTCTGAAGCAGGCTGAAGGATGATTAAATACAGTCCTTTTAAATAAATAAATAAATAAATAACTATAGTACCAAATTGCAACAGTCTCCTCAAGGCTATATAGAGTCCTGAGACACTGTTTCATGGGCAGTAGCATGTCAGTTTAAAAAACAGATCATGCACACAGGACTCAGAGATAAGAGGTGACCACACAAGTGAAGATGAAGCTCAAAAACAGTTGAGTACTTTCTAACAACATAGGTTAGAAAGTACAACAGGAAAATAGGAAATACATTATATTATTATATATATTATTTTCGCACAACATACTGAATTGACTTCGGTCGTTTTTGTTGACCTTGACTTTTATATAATATTATGACCAATTTTTAGGATTGGTCTTATTTTGCCTCGGCCAAATCTTTTCTGAGACAACATACTGTCCAGCAAAGTGTCAATCTACATGGTGCAACAAAAACCCAAACCCTTCAGTCAATAATAACCTAAGATGTAGGCATACATATCTATCTTTTGCCAGTTTTTTTTTTGAATTACTGTGAATACAAACTCACAATAATCATTAATCCTCAAAGGCCCATTGGCAGTTTGCAAATACAAATGAGACACAGCTCAATGAGCTGAAACAAAATAAGGCTAATGCAAAAAATACACAGGAAAGCATACGACTGCATATTGGTGGAGTTCCTGTTATGCTATTGCCTTAACAGTTATTGCCAGCTGAACTACTGTGTTGTTGTCCTGCTGTTTTAAACACAAATATGCTCATTCTTTGTGCTCAGAATTAGTTAAATGCATCAAAACTAATATCCTTGTTAAGCATGATATTCTTAAACATAAATCCAAACCAAAAGCAGAGCTTTTCAGGACAAAGAAATGGATTCGGCATGCTGAATCTTCAACATACTAGGTACGTCGCCTATTATACTGAAGACCAGGCTTAAGACAACGAAAGGCCACAATAAGCTACAGCTAAATGGGGCCGGGAGAGATCATCACCAGGTACAACATAGCAAGTATGCTAATGTGGGCTTAAAAACTCCAGGAAGTCAATATATTATATGTATCCACCTAATTGCTTTTGAAGAACCTAAACTTTGAGTGTCAGGTTGTAAAATGTTGGCATCTCTCACACTGTGCTTTTATAAATAAATGAAGTTAGCCAAAACATTATGTGAACTTAAATTATGCTTAAATATAGAGCATGTAGAACAGATCTGGACAGTATATGCACAAAGTGACACTTAAAATAGGGTCCACCTCAGCCCTGATGTGTTTGTTTTATCCAGTTTCTCAATGCAATGTACTTTTACATTACTGAAAACATCCAGGAAATGAATTCTAACGGATGCTCAGTTGGCTTTAACCAAAACTGGGCTTTGCCCTCAAACTGCCTCAATATATGAGCTAAAAAAATGATTTGTTCCTAACTACAACTGAACTACTCCAAAAACAGACTCCAGGCCGATTTAGAGTCCTTTTTTTTTTTTCTTTTCAAATGTGTTGCAAAGCAGTGGAAAGAACATAGAAGTAAATGTACTTACTCAATCTGTGTCCATAGAAGAATCAGCAGTATATTCAGTAGACAGTAGAAAAAGCACCTTAGTTCATTCCTCATAAAAAGGCAAAATGCGATCAGCAGCCACATACAGCTGAAAACGGGAAAAAACGGAAGATTAGTGGCATCTAAAAGTCTTCAACACACATTCATTACTGAGTAGGACTTCTTGATTCCACTTCCTCTAAAAGTTGCATATCACATATTCAGAGAAGTCCCTGTTAAACACATACAGCGCATACATACAGCACGCACCACTTCCTCTTTTCAGTTCCCCCACCTGGTGGAGGGGGAGGGGGGCTGGAGTTTTAAAAGAAGTCTGGGCGAATAGAAATCCAGCAAATATCTGACATCTGTGGAGGTCATTCATCCAGGTTTCATCATCCAGCAATATAATTAGAATGCAATTGTACACTGAGGCAGAAAAATCCACAAACAAAGAGCAAATATGCAGATTTCTTTATTTTTTATATACTCTAGCACTATGACTGGTCCTTTCTGGTTTTTAGAAGTAATGCTACATATAATGCATTATACTTTTAAAACATAAAAAGAACGTCCTTTAAAACATGAATTGGCAATGCTGATGAGCTACTGCATTTAAGTAAAGAACATCTGCACGCTGTGTGTGAAACAAACAGCGACTATAAAAAAAAGGTGAAACCCCAGAGAAGAGGAATTAGCGCTCCCTCGCTCGCTCTTCACTGAGTTTACGAGATGCGATGACCTATTTGGTTGCAGTGACCTTCCCACACAACCAGATTCTGATACTTCTGTAGATAGAAAGGCAGTGTTATTTTGTGCGACTGTTTAAGCTCAAAGCTTCTGCAGGTGGCTTTAATGGCTAATCTAAGTAATTGACAAATACATGTTACACTACTATCAACAGACATTTTTTTGTTTTTTTTTTATATTCGATAAAATTAACAGCTCTTTGGTATGCAACGCCTGAGTGCAGTGGAGTCAAGCAGCGAGTACTGAGATGAACCAATCAGGAACATTTACGTCTTTGTCAGTCTTTTTGCATCCTGCAAACTGAAGCCTAGTGATGACATCAAAACATTTATTTATGAAGTTTTTTTAACTACAGTTTGGGGTCTTCAGCTGCTGTGTGGTGAACAGGACAGGACTGCGTCCACTTGGAATGGATTCACCCCAACCCGTGGAAAAACGCCTTCTAAAAAGCATATGTCATGGCTGATATATTGATATATCTATATCTCTATCTATAATATCTATCTGGACATCATATGAATGTGGAAAAATAAACATTAACAGAAAGTCATTTGCTGCTTTTTATTGACAGAATATGAAGTACAGCTGTTATTTAACTGAAAGTGAATTGATTGATTCCAGTCCATAATGTGGCTGGACAAAAAGGTTAGCATAGCTCCACAGCAGACGCTTCCTGTGCTCTCAGTGTCACACTTCCTGCTTCACCACACAGTCGAAGGCGGTCTGCCAAGCCATCGTCAGCTGCACTTCAATACTCTCCCTCATGTCTCCTCTTTCCATCCAACTACAGCAACAGAGCAGCGTCTTAAGGAGACTCTTTGGCTTATTCTCGTGTACTCAGCTGTTTTCCTTTACCAGAAACCAGTCTCCAGTGAGGGGATAAACACGTCTGGGTTGTTACCTCAGTTAACCATATAAAAGGCCACTGTTTCCCTTAACAGAGGCCGCTGCAACTGGCTAATCCATCAAAGTAATGCCGATTCTGTTAAATCATCACTCACCCAAACAAAGCAGACACAGATTTAAATACAGTCATTGCAGGTAATGGGACTGAGAACAAAGCGAGCATTCAAAACACAAACATCCCTCCATATCTCCTCAAAACATTCTGAAACACACAAGAACATTAACCTTCAAGAGCTCAAGAGCAACATCCTTCCATGTTTTATAGCTTAAATGCTTTCACAGGCAATAGCATGGTGATTTACATTACAGTACTTTAGCATGCAGTGTGTATTAGTGGATTTTTACACATCCTGCAAAGATGCTGCTAAAATTAAACCGTGTTAAAGCGTTGAATCCAGAGATTAAGTAGTAAGTATCTTTCAGCGTGTGACTTTTTCCCACCCCCATTTGCTGAAATGCACTGGTCGTTTTTTGCTGTGCACCAACACAGTGTCTGAGATGTTTTCCCATTACATCATGTTGCAGTGTTTAGTTACTGCAGCATCAGCGGTTTAGGCTGCAACTATAGCAAATCTCAAAAATAGTCTAGGAAAATGCATCTTTAAATGAACAGAGTCACATGTTCGTTCTTATACCTCCCCATAGAACAGGGCCTGTTTTCGTTAGTCAGGTGTTTGTGGGCGAGTTCTGTTATGACAAAGCAAAGATAACCGTCTCCCTGTTTCTACTCTGTACTAAGCTAAGTGGCTGCTGGCTGCAGCTTGATCTCAAACTAACAGATATGAGGGAGCTATCAATCTTTTTGTTTAGCTCGCTGACAGCAAGTGGATGACTCCATATGGCAAAATTTCCACAGGCTTCTACCTGAAATGCTGATGTATTTGTTGTGGCAGGTTATCTATTGTTGAAGGGAAAGGTGTTAAAATAATCATGTCGAATTCTAAATGGACTTAAATGTCACATTACTATGTATATAAGCGCTGCTGTAAGATACTGTAGTAACAGTTTGAAAAGGTTACACACCTTCTCTGTAGTCTTCACAACCACAGCAGGCACTCTTTTTGTGTCTCAGGCATATTCAGCCCTATCAGATTCACAGTCTGAGCGGAGTTGTGTCTCAGTATTTCCTCTTTGTTACCCATTGACATCACAACCACACCTAAAGCATGTACTACAAAGCAAGTTCAACATACCCAGCATATATTCTCCTTATCTTTGGAAACATTCGTCTAGGTTCATTTATACTTCTATTGTCAGGCTGAATGGTAACACAACTCAGTAAGTCAACCCAGGGTTTCCCAATTAAGGTATCAGCGCTTACATATGTAAGGGGCAAAGTTGGCAGTGCATCACCCACACAAACATAGATAAGTCTATAGGTTGCAGAGTCGGTTAGGTTTTTCAGTTCTAAAACTGAAATAAGAAAAAATAAGCAAGAGGTTGAACACAAAATAAAGGCAGGTGTTGGTGCTAAAGCAGCAGCATATAACTATGTGATGGGAAAAGTGCTACACAGCAGTCTAGTGTACAAAAAGTGTGGTGTTAATGTGGCTTGCTGTCTATATTGCTTTGAGAAGCCTGGAAGAGTAATCTATACAAAGTAAGGGTTATTTAAAGAAAGGAAGGAAAACTGGAAGAAAAAGATGTGTCAGCTGACTTATCACCATTATGATCCCACCATCAAGACACAGGACACAGTTGCATACATAATAAAAGGTATTCCTATGGCATGCAAGACAGTTTGAACTTTATTCTTTCACATGCAAGTCTGGTGGTGTTGAACTGAGAGGAACTGCTGAAGAGCGAGTGCAAAAATGGAAATCAAACCGCTAAGTAGGCTTACTTGCAAAATGTATATACACTAAACACGTAGCAAGCCTTAGGTTCTCTGTTTTAGGATAATATTGCTTTTTTAAAAGCTTTTACAAATGTGAAATTGCTTTAAACAAGGGACAGAAACATAAAGTTGCTTATTAGACAAAGTCAAAGAATTTCCAAGGTCTTTAACTTGAGATTCTCTGACTGTCTTTGACACTATTTTGGCGAGAACTAATTCGCCAGTGCACGCATAACCTGCTCCAGAGCATAAGTTACTACGACCAAGCTCGGGGTTAGTCCTCCAAACCTCTAATCCTGCTTCATAGTGCAGGCTTCCGTAGAGGGCCACTGTCTCAACAGAGTTCAAGGAGGAATGTCACTGGGTTCCAATGCTTATTGATGTTTTTGCATCTCAACACACAACCTCAAATATGGTATTAATATGGATACAAACATCAAACACTGTTATTAGATGCATTAGGCTGAAGAGAAGAGAAGAGAAGAGAAGAGAAGAGAAGAGAAGAGAAGAGAAGAGACTCATCCTTCGCTGTATGTCACAGTCACATGAGCATTAGTGGCGCTTGCCTGCAGGCCACTCAGTCACTTTAGATGCTTTGTGATCACACATCAGACCGCATATGACTCATATAATGAAGGTTAAGCAGAGATGTCTGAAGGTTCTCAGTCACTCTTAAGCAGAGATGACACAATTGTGTCACTTAAATGCTTCAATAGTGTGAAAAAACATCGGAAAATATACAACAGCTAACGATTATATGAAGACACACTTTAACTTGTACATCTGTTGAGTTGAAATAATTATTCACATGTAAAGTAGAGTGATGTGCAGTTGGGAGAAAAAAAAAAAAAAAAAAAAAAAAAAAGGACAGTACCAGAATGAATAGACACAGTGACATGGAACTGGAGGAATACTAATCAAGTGTAGGAATTTAACCACTCTGGCATTTCCTGACCACATAAATCATTGTTTCATTTGTGCCTGTGCCTGTTTATAGCTTTGGCTGATTACATTAACGGCACATGAAGCACATGGTCATGAATTTCAGTACTGGGTGGACACAGCGATGCCAGAATCACATGTTTTACACTGGAAACCAAGCAAAGCACAAAAAGCAAGTTTTTTTGTTTTTACTACTACCCACACATGCTACACAAATGCAGCCTATTCTCAAACCACAACATGTGAGTTCTGCATCTGAACAGTGTTGCGATTCTTCTCATTCTTTTCACACCATAACCTTCACAGAAGGAAATGATACAATGTTTCTTAGAACATGTCTTTCCTGAGTTATTTTAGGAGATGACAGAAGTGGAAGCTCCTCGCTTCTTAACTGACGCTGGGTTCGGCCCACTGTGCGCTGTGGAATGAAAAGAACTCAGAGCTAATACTAGCTCTGTGACGAAATACATGAATGAAATACACCCGGGGGCGACATGAGCACATTCACGAGGCTGCCCTCTGTTGTGCAATGACCAAAACCTCAAAACATTTTAATGAAACCCGAACATAAAGTAGAACAAAACTTTCTACACAGTGCTGCTCTTTTCGCTGGTTTTAAGTCAGAGAAGTAACAGGTTCAGTCCAGCATAAAGTTACACAGGAACACCACATATTTACACACAGCTACCTTATTAGGCCGCTTAATAGACCAAGCTTGAAAAGGTCAAATCAAAGCTGATGTGATGGCACTGAAGTGAAAGAAGTGGAAGTTTCAGGATCTCAAAAAAGCACCACTTGCAGTCATCCTGACTCACGCAGTCACGAGAAGTGACCTTCAGCAAGATTCTGAAGGTCAAGACACGTAACCCTAACCCTGAGCCCCCACAATGTACCCAAAAATTAGCCCAGTACCTGATACAGAAGCTCTTGCAGCATGGGTAAATGTAAAGTGCTCTAACCTGTCCTCAGTTAAAAGTCATTATAAGAATGCAGTCCATTTCCCCAGTTAAGGATACTTTACTTCATTGCAGATTTTTAAAAGGCTCTACTTATGAGCAATAAAACCTGCCTCTTACTGGGGCTGGAACAAAGCTCAATGAGTGCTTGTATGGTAATGGTTTCAGTTTAAAAGCATCCCTAATAATCTTAAATGAACAAAACCTTCTAATGGAAGAAACAAATCTCTACAGGTGCCATAGTTAAAGGAAGAAAACTACAAGTGAAACGTCTTCAAGCAACTTAAAGAAGTCCAGACGCTTTTCTTTCCGAGCTCCTTTGACTACGATGACCTGGATGACTGAGAACCTTCACAGACAAGAAAACGACAACATCATCCACTCAAAAAGAGGCATTTCAAACTTTTTTTTTTTTTTTAAATAAAATGAGTTAGTAAGATCACAGATATTTAATTATAAATCTGCTTAGTTAACGATTATCGCCCTGTTGTAAAGCCTACTCTATTCTTTTGACCTCAGAGACACTGCTTTGATGAAATGCACAGATCACAAATCATCACTGCAGCTACTGGTGCACTAATGCTCTGAATACATTACGCAATTAATTAAGTAAAGTGAGAGAGGTCTGGAAAAACCATGAGGTCTGGTGAATTAATAGACTTAAAACGGAGTTTTTAACTGAGGATATAAGAAATAGGACGTGGCCACACATTGACAAACGCACATATACCATTTCAGTTCGACTTCAGTGCAGAAAACTGAGTTCAAGCCAATTTCACACCACTCAGAACAAAATGTGGTGTTTAATCTTTCCCTTTGAGACTCTAAATACACTTTAGGTTAATTTACAAGTGTTCGTTTTAACCTAGCCCTAAACTATACCAACATGCTCCCCGACTTCCCATATCTGAAAAAAAGTTATCTACCCAGGCACCAAAACGTGAAGTTTTGAACAAAAGTAGCAGATGAAAGATTACACAATATCAAGAAAAGCTACACAGTGGAAAGAAAAAACAGCCAGCTGATTTAAACTACTGATACAAGCCATACAAGTCAGACTGGAGCTAAGAAACGTGAGATAAAGTGTCTGCTAAACTGTGAAGGTGCCTCTCCAGGCCTTTGCGGAGAGAAAGGAAGCAGTACTCTGTTCCCCATTTGATTAATGTGTTGTCGCCATGTGTTTGCTCTGAATTCCTCCATTCAAAGTAAATAGCCTTATAAAACTAAATGTTTACAGTATTAGCTCGGGCTTATGAATCTGTCTGTGTGAGTGCATGCAGAGATACTGCTTGCCAAACAGGTTGTGGACGCACACAAACTCACGTTCTACGCGTTCAGCCTAATATCTCTTCTGTGCAGCTGTAGGCAAGTGCATTTTTGTATACGTGTGTGTGTGCAGCCACAAGTAGTCCCTGCTTTTTATAAGGCTCTTTGAAAATACAACTCAACACTGCAGCCGTCCCTGCACGCCTGTCTCTGCTCGCTCTGCAGCTCTCTTTACAATTACGCAACACGAAACACATGCCTTATGTGTAGCTTGACTATAAGTGAGATAAGCTACATCTTCACGATCTGTGGGGGAAAAAAAACGGAAGTTTTAACACAAAACACCAACACTGAGCACTATTTGTGGGTTGGATGAAGAAAAAAAAAAACCTTGGCCTGTGCCCAAAGTCCCAGCCAGATCCCTGCAAGTCGTCTTTTAAGCGCGTAAAGTCTTTTTCTGATCTTGAAATAAACAGTTGTTTCCATCTCTGCTAAAATCATTCCCAGCTGCTTTCTGAAATATGACAAGTTCTCCTTCTTTTTGCTTGTACAGCGAACTCGGCTGTCACGGTTTCCGCTTCAGTGAAGCTTTTTTTCTCCACACAATCACACAAAAGCAAAACTTCAACGAAACTTAAGACAATGTTTGCTTAACTTACCTCTGTAAGACCGAAATGCTGTCCACGGCCGATGTAATCTTCCATCGACCGTCAACACACTCTGGTTGATGTTGAGGACCGCTGTGCAGCCAATCCTGAAGTCTGCAGAGAACTGGCAGGCAGACAGACAGCCCTGCCACACTCGCCTCATCCAGAGCCTTGTGCACAGTGGGTTGAGCAAAGACTGCTGAAGGAGAGCTGCATGAGGAAGTAGTTTCATGATCACAGTGACTGTGGGGAAAATTTAGTATAGCTAAATGAGACCATAAATAGTATCTATAATTCCTATTGACAACATAAGACATTTAGTTATAAAACACTGTAATAACTTCGGTAGTGTTAGCAGTAAATATTCAGGTGTAGGTGCGTGTCCAGAGGAGAAGGCATGTGGTGGCACTGGCTCAACCTGAAAAAGGATTGTAGGTGCAGCTGACTTTACCAAAAAACTGTAATGAGAATGACTACAGGTAACAAATATGCATTTGTATGCATAAATAGTACTTTTATTTGAGGTGTTTTAGGCTTTTATATATTTTTTTTAAATCAGTACTTTTATGCTATTTCAGTAGGATTTTGACATATTCTTCTACTTTGTTTGCCACTTTGGAAAACAGCTATTCTTTACAAAATGATATGTAACTCTTTTCCCATTTTAGCATCTGTATGGCTGCACAGACCTGCAAATGATGCACAAAATCATATGCACTGTTTTCCATGCTTTCTTTCTAAAATCACTGATCAAATATTTTGTTTTCCTGTCGGGCTCTCCTGCCTTGTTCTTGGTCCCCTCTTGTCTTCCTATTCAAAAGCACCCAAAAACAGCCCCTTAGCTATTCAGCCAGGTAACCAATAAAAGGAATTGTCCATAATAGCAGCTTTTTCTAGAAGCCACAATCATCTATTCACACACACATACAGCACTAACAATCATGTACGCGATGGCAGTGCGAAGGATGTGTCAGGAGAAGTATGGGGAGCAGTATCTTGCCTCAAGAACAATTTATGGATTGAAGGAGCCAAGGATCAAACCACTGACCTTCTTACTGGTAGATAACCAGCTCTCCTCTTAAACTGACTGAGCAAATCTAAACCTCTTTTAGAAACAAGACTTTCACCTTGGCAGCCCTCTTGGAACACCTCCAGGTAATTACTTGTTCAGCATTACCTAAATGAACTTAGATTTCAGCGATCACTTGGATCCAAGCAGTATAAAGAAGTGCCAGTGAAACACTATAAAAATGCTTTATGGTTTAAAAGGTCTTCTCCCCACAAATGTTATTT
>VOQK01010486.1:23093-41440 GCA_015052645.1 Benitochromis conjunctus | reverse complement strand
CAAATGTTATTTGTACCGCCACCGTTTACATCTACATAGAGCTAATATGATCCTGTTCTGTTCATGCCATTTCATTTTCAGATGACAGTAATTTTCCTTGGCTCAACTCTTTGAAGGTATGACTCTGGGTTCGGCCAATGCAGCTGTGCCGGCAGGGTCTCTTATCCGGAGTTTTAATAGTGATGCAATGTTTCCAGATGTGGAACAAGAGAGAGAAAAAACAGCATTAGTGTAACCTGAAAAACAACTGTTTTCTCAAAAGACACACAAACACTATATATAAAAGTTTCTGACGTCACTGACTTTGGAAAGAAACACCAAATTCCACACTCAGAGAGAAGCCCGTCAACAGCTTGATTACATAACTTTTTTCCCCGGCGAGACAAACAGCTGTATCGCGATACTTACTTTTAAAATTAAAAACAAAACCAAATCGATGTTTTATCATTCTTTTGCTTCATTTTAACATTTTGAACTATATTTTACTCACATATTCTCTCCATACTTGTGCTTAAGTTACGCGTCTTTTACACAACATGAGAAACAGAAACACTTGTGACAATAATACTGAAACCTTTCTTGCTCAAAGGAAAACCAAGCTGATTGGTGAGTGGGTGGACAAGCATGCTGGACGTATCAGAGGTGCAGTTTGTTCTGCCAGATTGCCTCCTCACATCTGATGGACATAAGCTTCACGTGCCCGCCTTACATGAATAAGACAAGGCTGCCTCCTAGTGGACTAATGTAAACACAAGTTTTACTAAATAAACAGTTGCTGTGTTTAACCATGAATTACCAGCTCTGTAGTAGAAGTTCTAGATCACACGTACAAAGAAAAAAGACAAAAGCATCGTTTTTATTTAATAAGCTGTACATTTTAATAACATCTCAAAAACATTACAATTATATACAACAGTTATTTCAGTGAAATTATGAGTCACAATGAGAGTATTAAAAAGCTACTAATGTACACACAGTAGACACTTTGTTAGGTACACCTTACTATTATCACATTGGAACCCCTTTTTCCTTCAGAAGAAGCTGGATTTTCTGTGGCATAGGCTGCTGGAAACATTCCCAATATTCTGGTTCAGATTCATGAGACAGCATCAGATAGTTGGTGCTGATTTGAGAGAATCTCCCATTCCAACACAACCACAGGTGCTCTATTGGATTGAGATCTGGTGACTGTGGAGGCCATTTGAGAACAGTGAACTTATTGGCATGTTCAAGAACCCAGTGTGAGTAGACTTCAGTTTTGTGGAATGATGCATTATCCTGCGGGAAGCAGCCATGAGAAGATGGGTAAACTGTGGCCATAAAGAGATGGACACGGTTAGTAGCAATACTCAGTTAGGCTGTGGTGTTTAAACGATGCTCAAAGTGTGCCAAGAAAATATCCCCCAAACCTTTACACCACCCCTACCAGCATGAACCTTTGATCCAAACAAGAATGTATCCACGGTTTCTTGTTATCCTGACCCTACCATCTGTCAGCAGAAATCGAGACTCCTCACACAAGCCAATTTTAGTGAATTCATGTGAACTGCAGCCTCATTTTCCTGTTCTTAGCTCACAGGAATGGTACCCAGAGTGGCCTTCTGCTGCTTTAGTCAATCTGCTTCAATGTTTGACTCACATGGGTGTCGGTGCTAGACTGACTGGTCTGAGCATGCTGAGAATGACTGGTCTGAGTGATTCTGAATGTGGCATTCAGAATCACTTAAATTACATTGAAACTTCAGCATATGACCTTTCTCATGTATACATGTTAAAATACATTCAGTTCTTCCCATATGACTGGCTGATTAATAACTACATGAATGAGAAGTTGAACAGGTATACCTGACAAAGTGGCCAGTAAGTGTGTATATGACAAATGTAACAGGCAGAGTTTCTCTGCATTTTCACACTGTTGAAATTTCCAGGTGGAAGAATAATTTCTTTGTTCAAACAACTCTGTGTTATGAGCTCACACTCAGATTATATTACTCACTGGGAATTTAAGAACTGGCTTTTTCTGCACTCTTATTCAGTAAATGTTGCCAGTGTATAGAACCTGTATGATCCTGATCATTCCTGCTACTCATTCCAGGAGTAGGGGGGTGTGTGGATAAGTTGGTAGATACAAAGTTAGTTTTCAAAGAAGCCAAACATGTCCTGCTGCAAAAATCTGAGTCTAAAAGCTGACAAGGGTAAAGCTGACTGGCTGTTCAGATGCTCCTGGTGGACAGACACTGGTTGACCACCTCCAGTAGAGATGCATTCTCCAGAGCTGCTGCCACTCTCTCTTTGTCTGCCAGCTGCTTGTTCACTGTACACACAATGACATAAACAGTATGATAAATAATGCAGTAGATTATAGTGGTAAAAATGGTCTAAAATTCCATCTCGCCTGCTTTCTCTCTATGGAGTTTTACCTGCTTCCTCTGAAGCATGAGTCCCAGGAGTGATAGAAACATCAATCTGAGAGGAAACAGAAAAATGTACTGCAATTTATGCCACAACTGAAAATAACAAAAGCTTGAAGCACAGAAAAATGTAACACTGTAAAATATGCTTCAGGTTAAATGTGCGTGTTGTGTGAAAAAATATGCATAAACGTACTTTGAACCTGTCTGGCAGGGATCGCAGAAGCTTGACTTTGATTGACAGACCAATGAGTGTTGCCATGCTGCAGTGAGGGATGGTGGGTGTGAACTCAACACCCACAGTACTCTCTGTATCATCAACCTGAGGAAGCATACACAAAAAATAAACACCATTCATCAATTTATCTTCCTAACAACATACTGCATTCATTTTTAACAATGAAATTTACTGTAAATACTTTTGAATGAAATGCTTGTTGATGGATTCAACTGTCTTCAAACATTTCTTTACCAAAGTATCTGCAAGTGTGTTACAAGGTATCTTTTTTGGTTTCCTGATTCACACTATTACAAATATAGGAAAAATAGATCAAATATAAAAAAGAAAATAAACCCCACCTTAACTCGAACTTGCTCCACTACATTGAGCTCTTCCAGTGACAGTGGATGCTCTGGGTCATTGATAGATCTGATCAGATGTAACTTTAGTTAAAGAATTCAAGACGGTATAATACAAATAACAAATATTTTTTGTATCTGTACTACTTTAATCAGTGTACTAATGATTTTAAAGTAAAGATCCAACAATATTAGAGAGAAACCACAAGAACGATATCTTCTGTGAGCATGTGTTCGGTAACAGTGGCACAGAAGAGCTCCCTTCTTAACAATAACTCAAGTAAAAACTGTCAACTTGTTCAAATTATATAATAAAATAAATTTACAAACATGAGACGACTTTACATTCCTGAGAATACGAATTGAGTAACCTAAATCATTACCGGTGTTTCTAAATTTAATCTGCGATGGTTAACTAATCTATTAAAACAGAGTTGCACTTCAAAATGTTTAGTTAAGTTTTTATTACTAAGACATTGTCTATTATTACTTGTCGCCAAACCCAGATACAATCGGGCTACTTCTTTAACTGCTGGTTACTTACTCGATTTCACCCCATTATGTAGCTGAGTGGTACTGGCATTAGCTTTTAAGTCAGGCAAATAATATAATACATAAACATCAGTAAAAACGAAGAAGAGTATATCCCTAAGGTGTAAATCCACTCTAAACCACAGTAAACCATGAAAACAGGATATCGAATATTTCTCTGTCGTCGATGGGATCGTGGACGTCTTCATCCTCTTCGGAAGCCGTCTGCAGTCTCTCCCCCGACCGCTGAAAAATCACAGGGTTTGCATTCTCCAAGCGGGTCCCCTCGGACATGTTCAGAGCTTACTTTAGTCCACGTTAAACAGTAAAAACCTTGTATTTTGTCAGAGCCTGCCGCTGCAAACAACTAGCGCCCTCATGAAGTACTTCCTGGAATAACGGAAAGCCGCAGAGTCCAAAACGTAAACGTTCTACAAAGTCTTAAAGGAACAGTACACGCAAATTGTTTCCTGCTAAATACGCGTTCTTTTAGTAAGATAATCAGTTAACTGAGTGCCTTTTCGGAAGGGTTAGGGTTAGGAGTATGCTATACGAGTGTTTAAAAAATGTCATTTACATTTCCTTTCCTGGTCCTTTCTCTTTAGAAAATAGCAATTCTCTTGCTATTTTCAATTTTTCCAGGCTTCCCATTTTGAAGGCTTAGACTGTACATGGAAATAAATATCATTTTTAATTGCATTTGTGTCTCCCTGTTTGTCCGGCAGATGGCAGATACCGCCCATTTTAGCACTAGATACCAACACCCCGTTTACACAGAATACACTTTAATAAAAGCGTCATTGCAATAACAATATACTAACCACAATAATCTTTATTTCACGTTATTTTTTACACGTAAAGTTATTTATAATTTATTTTAGTTTGTGTTTTTTAATGCTCCATATGTCTTTTTCTTATATTTCTTTTATTTTGTGCACACCTGAATCAGACAGACATCAAATCTAATTTGCATCTTCTTTGAAATACATTTCATCTATTAGCGGGGATGAAGAGGGATTCTGCTTTTCATCTATATAAAAAGTGTATCCTAATTTATTTATGTCAAGTAACCAGTGGTAGTGGACAGTAATGTACAAAGTTACTACAATGATTATCTTCGAAAAAATTTAAACAAACTAGTTAAAACACATGTATTATATGTGTGTGTCAGCCAAATCCCTTTACGGAAGCACTTTATTTAAAGATTAAAGATTAAGACAGACATATACAGATATATAATATGTCTGTCTTTGTATGTATGTATACATAAAGATTAAATTATTACATGGTCTTTATTTCTATGTACACAACCACCATCACCATCAACTATTTCTATCAAGTCAGAATCTTAATGACCTGCTGGAGTCACTGGAAATGTGGAGCGTGGTCGATGTGAAATTTTACTTCAGCCTGATATGTTCACCTTTTGAAAAAAATTTGCATTTAATGAGACTGCGCATGGCCGCTGACACATGTTTTAATAAAAATGTCATGGATAAGGGCAGCAGCAGTTGAAAAGGGCGAAAATATTTTCCTAACTGTGACAATATGGACTAACAATCTTTAGATTCACAATTCTGGTTTCAGGTGGTAAAATGCTATTTATAAATAGTTGTTTCTGTGAAATTGGATATGACTAGCAGTGAACATTTTTTTTCCAAGCCCAATTTATGCAGGAATTACATTATCAGCACAGATAACTCCAAAACGTCAGTGTCTTGCAACTACATGAAAAAGACTGAAAATTTTCATTATAAAAGGCAAAATCTTAATGAGCTGCTAAATTAATATCATATCAACATTACCAGTCTTAAATATCTCACAAGCCTAATGTCAGAACACCTGATTAGAAAACCTTGAGCATTTGGGGATGAAAAGCTTAGACATGTAGATAAATGAGGCACAAACAGGAAAGTTTAATGTTTCGCATTTATGCAGTGCACTGTCAGAATGAGAAGTAAGAGTTTGCTGCTGCATAATGCAGAGAGTCCAGAGAGGTGAGTTTTTCATGGTCTGACATTGTGAATGGGAAGGAAATAATATCCTGTTCTGAAACCAAAACATTTGTGAAAAATGAACACTGTTTGTCAGACATGCGTTTCTCAAGCTTGTGAATTTAAAGAAGTCTTTTTGAAAATTCTCAGCAGTACTGATAGTAAAATGGAGCTACCTGTGGAGAGCAGCTTGCTGCTGCCATGCACTGTGTGCATTATGTGATTATTCCTCATTTGGTCTTTGTGTTCAGAGCATGGTGGGATTCCATATTTATAGAGAACCACTGGTGGTGCTGAGCTCAGAGCAGCACACCTGATGTGCATAATGAGACAACAAAGCTGCCGACAACCAGTTCACAACTTGCCATATAAATAGCAGCAAATGTTAGCAATATGCAGACATATGGGTAGATTATTTTCCTTAATGTCACAATGTATTCGCAAAAAATGGATTATGGACGACTATAGAGCAAATTTTATTTTTAGGCATGATTTTATTTGTAGTTTTTTGAAATATGCAGTGCAAAGATTAGTTGCAGAGAAATGGAAAGGGGCTGCTTGGCTGTAGAAACCCGTGCCATGAAGCGCCCTGTGCACAGTTTTTTGTGCTGATGTTAATGCCAGAGGAAGCTTGGAACATTATTATTGCACTATGAAAATAAGTACTAAGTGACCCTGTCCTGTAACTGTACTGAAACACTAACTGAAAACACTTGAATTCAAAGATTAAGAGGTGTGGCCCAACACTTTTGTAAGTATAGTGTATCACATGAAGTCATAGTTTCAGGAAAGTCTTGAGGCCATTTGTCTAATGCAAGTTAGGTCATGGCATAAAGACTAAAGACAATGTAAATGTGATTTATCCACTTGATGGACAGCAGTCACCCAAGAATGCAGGTCAGTGCTTGATATTAGGAGTGTAAATTTCCCTCTTGCTATGTGATGTAAGAACAAGCAAGAAGCAGGCAATCACTAAAGCACCCTGCATGTTAGTGTGTTGGTAGTCCATAGGTGCCAGGCAGAGCTTTGTAGACCCATGTCTGTGTATAATAGGTGTCTACTGTCACCTGGAGCCAGTCACAAAACAACCAGTAATGTCGACTGCCGTTTTTCATGATTCGGTTACTTGTTAGTTCTGTAGCTTTGCCCGGTTTTCTTTCTTGATCATTGATTTTTTTTTTTTTTTTTACACATCTCCCTTTTAATGGTGAGATGTGCTCTTGCTCCCTTTTCTGTTCGAGTCAACTTTGCAACAAGTCATTATTTGACCTGTGCATAAAACGAATGCAGGGCATTGCACCAATGGCTTTTTGGAGGTTGAACCCCTTCTATCCCTCTCTCTGCATACCCAGGCACCAATGCGTAAATGGACACCAATGTGGGAATATAAATCCTGGAAAATTTAGAGAGATTTTATTAATATATTTATTCATTTTTGTAGCAGAAATGAAAGCAAAATAAGACAAAAATAGTCTTGTCTTTCATGTTGTCACTCTTGCTTGCGAATTATTAAGATCATGGTTTAGGTTTCTAAAGTTAAAGACATCAGAGAAACATTTCCATTTAAATGCTTTAAAAATATCTGCCACATTAGCCTAAAGGCTCATTTTTCCATACCAGGATAATGATTTCCACCTGTACATTTTAGGTTTAACTTGACAAACTGCTGCCAGAGTTTGCTCATATTTGGAAACCTGCATCAAAAAAGTCGACCAGCATTTGGTAAATTCTGATATTTTAAGTTCACATTTAGATTGTTTAAGATTTGTTACAGCTTTGTAATTAAGCCCAGAAAGACTAAGACCTCTTGTACTACAGGTTTTGACCAGTGGAGTACATAAAATATATTATACATATTGCAGGCTGTTTTTCCAACTTTGCAGTCTCACAGAGAGCTTCTGTGTCTTCTCTGAAAATGAGATGGCTTTCATCATTTATGAATTACTGAATTAAATATACAAGGTCAAAGGTAAACTTATGGAGGAGAAATACAAACTAGACTTTTGTCTTTTTACAAAGCTACAACCAGAGTGACCAATGAAGTGTGAACATAAGCATTTATATTATGTGTTCACTCATGCTAAACTTATGTTTTGTTATTCACTGAATTAAACATGAAATTGCAAAATCAAGATCTTTTCGTTTTAAATTATGTATGTAACTCATGGTTTATACCCCGTACTGCGAGATGAGAATGGATGAGAGCTCGTGCTTCTTTTTAAGTTTCAGGTCGCATTTTCCTCTTAAAGAGGAAAATATCACAGCATTGCAGTTCTGACAAATTATTGTTCGGTCTTTTAAGATTACGTATTGTTCCAGTTGAAAAGTTAATAACTATGCGTTTCATAATTGCAGCCTTTTAGAAATGTTCACATTTCCCTTTTCAGGAGTTTGCTCATTGTTTCACATTAATGTGCATATTCAGAGTGACTGCAGCAGTCACAAAGTGACAGCAGAAGATGACTTACTTTGGAAAGCAATTTCGAAGAGTCAGGAAGAATTTCTTTTCTGCTTTTACCTCACCCTCGGGGGAATTAGGTGAAGGAACCAGCCAAAGAGACTATCATTTCAACAACTATTTATAAAAAGCATGTGGCAGAACATTTATTGAAGGTGTAAATTAAACCAGCTCACAATTCTTAACAGCGGCTTCAGCGTTTTGTGTGTCTCATTTAATATCATCCAGCGACAAAACAGCACCGCATACAATAAATGTCTTTCATGGGCTGTTTATGCTGATGTGAGCTCAGCTCTTTAAGTGAAGGTTTGGCGGGACTCTATAGTATGATATGGCTTCCTCCTTTGGATCAGTTAATTAATAATTTCATCATTTTTGTTCAGGAGGGGAGCAGCACAGATTTCAGGGACACATGGAGTCTTACAGAGGGAGAGAGAGAGGTGTAAAACATAGGAAGATGAAACAGGTTTATACTTAGGCACAGTCACTTCTCATCTCTTATAATAGTTTGAGCTACTGGATGTCAAGGGAGCTGATAAAGACCCTCAAGTTCAGCCAAACTCCAGTTCAAAAACATAAAGAACAGCCAGTTCACTTTTAAAGAACAGCTTATCTGTTCAGTGTGCAGTTAAAATGTGTTAAATGTCTTGCGAATGCAAATCCAGCTTCCAAATGTGATAATTTTTTTCACACCTCTCAGGAGCCAGTTTGAATCTCTACTGTTCTCTATATTTCAACTGCTGACTCCTCACGCTGGTAATGAGATAGCAAGCGTGCTTTCAGTCACAGCTATATTTGAGAGTCATTTCTTCCTTAGACATCCTTAATGTTTTTGCAGCAACTTCACATGGAACACCCTCTGGTTTGTTTTCATTTTATTTCATATAGCCTATTGATTTTGTAAAAATATAAGAAGTGGGACAGTCCTCTGTTCGTTTTCATTTCTTCACTTGCATCCCTCTGATAGTGTGCTTGTGTTTTTTTTTCTCCCAGTTTTGGTGTCATTCAGCTCCACAGACACCAGGTCATCTCTAAAAGATGTGATCTCCTCTTAGGTGGTTTAGGTTTGACACGAAACTCCTCCTGCCGTGGGGTTCTCCCTCCCCACAGCTTTACTCTCAGTGTATTTATCCACCATCACATCCAATCAGGCATCAATGTTTTCTGGCTGTTCATTGACTGCTTATTTAAGGGAAATGAGCCTTAAATAAGCAGCGAGCAACATGACAGCTCTCTAAAAGTAACATGTAATAGTTTATTTCCACAGATCTCTGCCCTCCAGCACTGGCAACTGTATTCACACATGTCAATCACACATGCACACACATATCTCTGTGGCTGATAAATAATGTTGATCATTTCATCAAGAATACAGGAGATCATCCAGAAAGCCTGGTCTTTAATTAACAATGCCAGTCTCTCGACACAGATGCACAGCACTTGAAGACAAGTTAACGATTATTTAAGAGGAGCTTTTAAAAGGTAATATGGGTTTGATCTTTGGCTCAGTGTAACTATCACTGAAGCAGGAGTGTAAGCAGAGAGCCAGGGTACATATACTGCTCAAGTCAATGAGCCACAGGGGTACATACTGGTTGGAGTGGAGCCAGAGAGATGCGAACGGAAACAACAAGGGGAGCAAAAACAGGAGACAACAGAGGAAGAAAGGATGAGGAACAAAGGGAATCAAAACAGGGTCCTAATGTAAGTGTTCTCATCTGAAAACATCTAGCAACACTGTGGCTTTTAATCTGAGGATGTTTTGTGACTAAAATATTTAAATAAAAGAAGCAAGATCACATGATATTTGAACATTTGAAGAGTTTCATACAGAAAAATAGGCCCTTGGATGTCAACTGAGCCGTTTTAGCGTAATCTATTACTGAAACAATAGTTGATGAGACGTTCCGAGTGTGGACCAGACAAAAATAAAGCATGCTGAGATGTCTTCTTGAAAATAGTGACTGCAGTGAGTGCATTCTTAATATTATGGAGCAAACAACGAATTATTGCCTAAAAAAATGTTTACTACAAGCACAGGGCTTGACTTTGTTCCTTTACACCACTACTTGCTTTTCAACAGCTAGTGCATCACAAAAGAAAGGCCGCAGTTACACTTTTGGATACTCTTCCAGGCCTTTAAATGTTCAGTGAGCTCATATTGATAGGCCTCAAACTAATGTGAATAATACATTTTAAATTTAATTATCATTAAAATGCCATGGAAAAGGAAATTCCAGATTAAACTGTCCTTAGCTGAATAAATTTAAATAAACGCTAACAACTTATTCCACACAAAAATGATTGAAATTAAAATGAAAGAGGCCCTTTTCCCCCAACTGTCCTGTTGGTCCATCCAACAAGTCTAGAATCGATAAAAGCTCATTAAATTCCCACCATGATCCGTGAAGCTCAGTTTGATCACAACGCTGAAGTTTGGTGTGGGCTGAGCCCTTGGAGGTCATACATTTCCAGACATAGCAGTTGTCAGTTAATGCCCAACTCATGCTGGCAAGAACAGAGGATGAGCTGGTCCTATTTTTCTGTGGAAATATTTCTGATGTTGGAGATATAGATCAATGCTTTGACTTTCTCCCACTGCTCTCGTCCCTTGTGTTTTCTCAGACTGACTGCTAAACATTTCAACTGCTCGTGTGTGAGATTCACAACACACAAAATTGAAAGATTGCAATATTTTTTGATGTTTCTTGTTCGGTCTGCAGTTATATCTCCGTGCCTTTCGCTTTGGCAGGACTTTTGAATTCTCTCGGCAGGGCATTTTGGTTAGTTTTGTACTGAAAACATCTTTTAAAAGATATTTAAAGCAGGCTTGCCTCTGCTATCTTTTGAAAGCCATAACCTCCTGTCTCATTACCAAATGAGAACACATTTAAAAAAACACAATATCAGGAATATTACTGTATGTGACTGTAACATTGTTACGTAAAATATTATATTCAGTTCTCTAGCAAAGGTAGAGTTAAAAAAAAAAAACTCCTTTTAAAGAAATATAAAGCTTGTTATATTTGTCATTTAAAGGAAGCCGGTTGCCATGAACTTGTTTATTTTCTAAACAGCGACAGCAGAAAAAGACAAGAACAGAGGCCCTGCAGCCAGTCAGTGAACCTCAGGATAGCTTCACAAGAGGGTGCTGGTTGTTTTTCCTCTCTTTCAGTCAGATTTATGAAGGAAAGACTGTGATAAATGTACCTTCTGTCCATAGAGAGATGAGGGAGAAGCACATAGACAGGACTTCAGAGGGAGACTTCAGTCTGAAAAGATCATAAGATTGTAGTAGAGTGAGTTCAGACAGTGACATATGAGGGTATAGAGGGAGAAATGATTTTGTATTGATTCAGCCGCACACAGAAACAAAATAAGTCCAACAAAGTTTCACCAAATGTATCAGCAGCTAACTGAAACCCTGCTCTGTTTAAATCTTATAGTCGTCCTCTCATCACACATCAGCTTAATGGTGAACTCACACCAGTTGAAACCAACCAAAGAACACACATGTTAGTTCTTACATCTTATTATAAACTCACTGACCACATTATGAATTTCACCTGTTCAACTGCTCTTTAATGGAAACATGTAACCTGGTGACCACAAGGCCGCATTTCAATGCATTGCGGGATATATATGATCAAGATGACCTGCTGAAGCTCAAAGCAAACAGCAGTATGAAGAAGAACAGTGATTTTTTAAATGACTTTGAACATTGTATGATTGTTGGTGCCAAAGAGGTTCATCTGAGTATTTCAGAAAGTATTTCCCACACAACCATCTCTAAGATGTATAAAGAATGATCTGACAAAGAGAAAATATCCAGTTCTCTAGGTAAAAATATTCTTGTTAATGGCCAGAGGTCAGAGAAGAATGGCCAGACTGTAACAACCAATGTACAGTGGGGCAAAAAAGGATTTAGTCAGCCACCAATTGTGCAAGTACTCCCACTTAAAAAGATGAGAAGCATGTAATTTTCATCATACCTCAACTATGGGAGACAAAATGAGAAAAAAAAAAAATCCAGAAAATCACATTGTCTGATTTTTAAAGAATTTATTTTCAAAAAATGGTGGAAAATAAGTATTTGGTGACCTACAAACAAGCACGCTTTCTGTCTCTCACAGACCTGTAACTTCTTCTGTAAGAGGCTCCTCTGTCCTCCACTCATTACCTGTACTAATGGCACCTGTTTGAACTCGTTATCAGTATAAAAGACATCTGTCCACAACCTCAAACAGTCACACTCCAAACTCCACTATGACCAAGACCAAAGAGCTGTGGGGTCAAAATGCAACAAAAGTAAAGTAACAAAGGCTACCATCAGTAACACACTACGCCGCCACAGACTCAAATCCTGCAGTGCTAGACGTGTCCCCCTGCTTAAGCCAGTACATGTCCAGGCCCGTCTAAAGGTTGCTACAGAGCATTTGGATGATCCAGAAGAGGATTGGGAGAATGTCACATGGTCAGATGAAACCAAAATAGAACTTTTTGGTAAAAACTCTACTTGTCGTGTTTGGAGGAGAAAGAATGCCGAGTTGCACCCAAAGAACACAATACCTACTGTGAAGCACGGGGGTGGGAACATCACGCTTTGGGGATGTTTTTCTGCAAAGGGCCTAGGACGACTGATCTGTGTAAAGGAAAGGATGAATGGGGCCATGTATCGTCAGATGCTGAGAATTACAGGATTCTCATCTTTTTAAGTGCACAATTAGTGGCTGACTAAATACATTTTTATCCCACTGTATGCTGAAGAACATCTGTGAATGCACATCTCATTGAACCATGATGCAGATGGGCTACAGTAGCAGAAGACCACACTGAGTGCCACTCCTATTGTTTAGATGGCACATTCTGAGTAATGTTGTACATCAGAGGCCATCAGAAGTGTACCCATCTTTTGATGGCCGCTTCCAGCATGATGCCATATCAGAAAACTAAAATCATTTCAATCTGGTTTCTTCACGATGTCAAAGAGTTTAATCTACTCTGATGGCCTCCAGGTCACTAGGTCTTAATTGTATAGAGCACCTTGGAGATGTGATGGAGCAGTAGATTCACATCATGGATATACAGTCCAGAATATGCCACAAAAATTAAGGCAGTTCTGAAGGCGAAGGGAGGTCCAGCCTGTTATTAGCAATGTTTACCAACAAAGTATAACCTTTTATACACATTTCCACTGAAACCACACTAGTTTGCGTGACAAGTGATCATTTTGTTACTGATGACTCAACCTCACCTTTGCCTTCCTGCTGCTCCGTGAACACTGTTGATCACAGCTTGCCATTACACTGTCTCCCGAACCATCCAAGAGGCACTTTGCGAAATCAATTTGTCTGAAATTCATTGGGAAGACTGCAGTGAGTCAAGTGCCCCTCAAGTGCAAATATAAAAAGCTTATGTCACAGTTCAAGTGGGCAATGACCAATTTACCTCGCATAACTGCAGCCTTTCTCCAACACACGGCATCGCTTTGTTGTTGTTTTAAGGCTGGTGGCTGAGATGTACTTTAACAAGAGAAAACAAGGCCCTTGATAAATGAAACATTGATGTCATACTGCAGGCATGCATGTTCTTTGATGTGCGTTTTGTGCCGTGCAATTTGGAGAACGTGTACGAGCAGATCTCATGATGTTAGGGTAGTAGGATCTCAGCTTGTGTTTTATGTTAAATGTATTTATTTAATGAAAAATATTTTGAGTATGTAATACTTGAGTAAGTATCCTCAAATGCCGGGTGAGTGTGCTGCTGCAGTTCAGTCAACTTCAGTTTGGTTAAAAACATTTTTTGTTTTCTGGGGGGTTTTTTTGGTTTTTTTTGAGACAATAAAACAATGAAGCAATAAAGGACACTGAGGCTTCTGAAAACCCAAAACAACCATTCCCAATAAATAAATAAAACAATATAACAATAACATTATTTTCCCCCAATGATATATCAACAGACAATAACATTACAAAGGCAAAAAAAAAACAAGTTGGTCTCGATCTGCTGAATACCAGAACAGCTTTAATGCTCCTGATGTACCTCAGTGTTAACTTTTTAATCTCTGGGACTCTACAGGAAGGATTAAACACCATTCGTCCCAAAGATATTCCCTCGAATGTTTTGATGATGGTGAATGTTCTGTAACGTGTCCACAACCTCCCGTAAGTGTTTGACTGAAGATTGAGATCTAATCACTGAAGGCCACAGCAAATGCATTTCACACTGAAGCCCCGTGAATTAGGGTAATTTCATTCTAGAAAGAACACTCCCATTGATGTGCATCGTACGATCAAGTTGATCACTTAGAATGACCTTTCCTCTAAAGAGACAAGGGTCCCTAACTAACTATACCTCTAAAATACCCAAGCATAGCATATTAGAGCTGCCTGGTGACCTCATGGGGACAAGGGATTCAGGTGTTTTTCCCCACGTGAAACTTTACATGGCTATTATTTTGGCTCATTTGCATGAGCTTGCATTTGAAAAAGAAACTTAAACTCATGTGTAATCCAAGTTATGAAGACACTTGGCTGGTTTATTTAATTTCATGTTTATTCAGTTACAGGATGTAAATTCAGTATGCAGTAATAGATACTGTATACTATAGTAAAGCAGTATGAAAGTAGGGCACGCCTGAAGAGACCCACAAAGAAATATGCTGACAGTGCAAAACCATGGCGGTGTCCTGTAACACCAAATATAAACAGCCAGTTAATGATAAACTTGCATTAATACGGCTTCTAAAGTGGACATGCTCCGCTTGAAACAGCTTGGTAACGACCAACAGCTGTATCTGTTTCTGCCAGCGTCTAACACTCCCGGCTCCGACAACATTTCCTATCCTGTCATTAGAGAAGATTGGGTCTCTGTTGACCTTTTACTGTAATTATGTTCTGTCAGGGCGGCATGTCTGCTGCTCTCAGTCTAATTCATATTTCAGACTCCTTGCAAAATGGCAAAGAAATAAGGCAGTTATAAAACTAAGCTTACAAAAAGTAATATCAATCTATCCACCCATCCGTCTTTGCTCTTTCGTGTGGCCCTCTACTTTTCCGGGGCAGGAGAAGCTTCCAGCTGAGCACCGACCTATTTAACTCCAAAATGAGACGCCGTTTGGAAGGATCTGTTTTTTAAGTATAGCACTGACGCCGTGGTTTGATCTATGAGGGCTTTCAGGGTTTACTGGTCTGATAGCCTGGTAGAGGAGAGGCTGAGGAGAGAGCAAACAGGTCGGCACAGAGGGTTTTGGAGGAAAATGACCTCAGTATGGGTCCTATTCTTCTAATGGGAACTGAAGATTGGGGCTAAAAAAAAGAAAAGAGAAAAAAGTGCAGTTTTTTCTTTTTTCTTTAAGAGTGAAACCAAAATACATTATGAATAATTTCAAAGCACTTAAGTGAAATAAATTCCTATGGGGATATATGGGCTGCTATATTCTGCTGATGAACTACTTACTACACTGGCCTTTGGATTTCTAGTCAAATTAGAGAGTTGGCAAAAAAAAGGAAAGATGTTGGCTCAAATATATGATCAATAAAGATTCATGGATATTCTGTGTATAGTAATCTGGGTTGTTTGTGCTGAAATCCTTGGCTACATGTGTAGTCTCTTGCACTCCTGAACCATAAAAGGAACTGATAGCTGCAAGTTCCACATTTTTAACATGAGTAGCATTGTGATTAAAGGCATGTTTTCTAACAGATTTAATTATGGACAAAAAGATATTTTTCATTAAACAAACAGCAAGTGTAAAATATAGTTTTGAAATAATTATGAGGGCGAAACCGGGGAACTCAGATGCATGACATGACAGGAGAGTTAAAAAGACAAACTTCAGGCAAAAATGGGTTCATACATGGGTGAACAGTTCAGCCAGGCAAACAAAACCAAAGGGACAAGGTAGAGGCAGAAAGTAGGAGGACAAACAAGGCCAAACACATGGGAACACTAAAACTGGATGGTGGCTGCGTGATTTTGTGCTCTCCCACACAAAAACTACCCAAGGTCACCATCTCACAAAGTGTCTGCTTTCTACTTACTGATCAACAGGAATGTATTGATCAACTCAACACTGGCACATGCAAAGAATAAATAAAGAAATAAAACAAATGCCACTGGGATGCATGGAAGTAAAGCAAGCAAATGTTTTGGATGCCAACTTAAAAGGAAATTAGTTAAAATATGGCTTGTGTGTCCTGCAGTCGTTAGCATAAAGAGATCATTTGGGCTTTAATAAATTCAGTTCTTTCAGAGTTTGAATAAAACTATTTGGGAATTCAGTAAAGTAACATAAGCAGAGTGAAATCCCAGCAATCGTAGGGAGTAGGACAGAATCTAGATGTTGGGAGTTGTGGTGAAGATGAAGCAGACTGAAGCTTGGATGAAGCTCTGAGTGACCAGGATGAAGTGAAGATGGAAAGGAGGCAGGTCACATGAATGAGAGTCAGAAAGGCAGAATGACTTAACACAGAAATATCATTATTATTATTATTATTATTATTATTAAGTACTGGGAGCAAAGTCTGATTGGCTTGCATTATGTGAGCATGAAATTTATTAGGCCAGTTTACTGTTGAGAGAATGTAAAAGTGGAAATGATGCAAAGAACAGAATAGTTGCTGGAATGGAGGCAAGTGAGCAGATATTTTCTCACTGAGTTACAGTGTTTAGGTCCTCTTGTAGTATGCAATATCACTGCACAGTCAACATGGATCAGACTTGATGTCATACCCAAGATTACTAAATCCACGTCACACCGTGAGGTTTGTGAAGAAATTATGAGACTGCTAAAATTTATGTTTACGTGCTTTTAAGAAGGAGTATTAGGGCTACATTAAGAAAGTAAATAATAAATAAAGTTCCAATACTATTTTGAAAAAAAGTCAAAATTGTATTTAGATTAAAAAAAATACTAAATACTATTAAGAGAAAAGTCAAAATGTGCAGATTACAGTTGTTTCAAGGTAAACTGCCACAGCTGCTATGCCCTCTACAAAATGCCTTGTGTATATAAGTGAGTGAAACAAACTGATCAGCCGTCTTGTGATACCACATACATCCTCTTTATTGCACGAGGGCGGGAACCATCGATAACTTTGCATCTGCCCATTTTCAGCCATTTAATTTTGTACAAATCCGACCAACTTGTCCACATATGTGTTTGTGACTAATACTGATTTTACTAACTCAGAGGGAATAGGCCAGGGGTGGGGAGCTCCAGGCCTCAAGAACTGGTGTCCTGCAGGTTTAAGATGATCCAACACGGCTGATTTAAATGGCTAAATGACCTCCTCAACATCCAGAGGCCTGGTAATGAATTTGATTCAGGTGTGTTGACCCAGGGTGAGCTCTAAAACCTGCAGGACACCGACCCTTGAGGCCTGGAGTTCCCCAGCCCTGGAAATAGGCAGTTTGTCTCAAAACAACTGTATGTTGTTTAATTGTATTTCAACTTTAGTCTCAGAATGATTAATATTTTTTTTGTCTTAATGTGGCCATAATACTCCGTTGTAGGCTTTCATTACTTAGACCAAGTGTTTTATTTGCTCTTTATTAGTGTCATGGGTTTAGGCTAATTGATCCCAGTTTTCCTTCTTTACTTATTAACTACAGTAAATAATATTTTTACACCCACCCTTATGAAAGACGCTGTTTCCAGCCAATTTGGACACGGTGTCTTTCCACAGTGAAACCAATAAGTCGAGGCACTGCTGTCTGATATAGCAGGGAAAGTCAGTTTGAAGGAGCTTCTCGCAGCATGAACAGCCACACTTGGACAAGTCAATTGTGTAACAAAGCCCAGAGACTCTTTTAAAAAACTGCTGTTTAAGTTGAAATGTTATATTTACCTCCTAAAGAGTTTATGTTATTCAGGATTCGGTCCTGTGCAAGGTGAATCCTGCCTTTTGCCCTATGAGAAGACAAGCTCTAGCCACTTTATCACCCTGAATTGGATATATGTTTAAGAAAATGGAAGGACAGAAGGATGTTTTGGAGATTTTATTTATTTATTTTTTTTATTGTGAAGGAATACGTCTACACTCCCTGTATTTATTGGTTCATGTTCTTTGTTGTCATCCAAACTAATTACACTTTAAGAAAAGGAGAAAAACAATGAAAAATAGTCATAAGTGAAGAAATTTATTCACAGATCACACTATGACAAGGAAAACAATCACAAAATAAGAGCAAGAAGTGGAGGATCTAAACAAGAATAACTGAATAAAACATGATGGTAAGAAATTTTAGAGCGCATAGAAAAGAGGATTATTTATTAGTATTGATTCTAAAGTTTCCTAATGAGCTAATATTTGATGTTGCAGCCCATACAATGCTTTGAAAATTTCCTCCCAAACTGTCCGTTCTTCAAAA
>VOQK01010483.1:27742-41476 GCA_015052645.1 Benitochromis conjunctus | reverse complement strand
AAGCTGTAACCATGCATTGACAGGTGAGATAAGGGAATAGATGTTTGTATAGGGACATCTTCCTGGTTAGCATAAAAAAAAAACATCTAACATTATTTCTGGCTTTCAGTTAAAAAATTTAATAAATAAAATAAAAATGAAACATTGGCTTTTAGCTCCATATTTGTGCTCCAGCAGTGAGGCTTTTTGCTAAAGTTTGCCCAAGTAGAAAATCTGAGTATGTTCCCTGCATGATTGAATAGGAGTAATGAAGCTGACATGGAATGTACTCTCTCCCCAGAGCAGAAGACAGTGGGATCCTTTCAAGTTGTTTTTGCCTAACAGAGCTATAATCTCAAGGTCTTTTGGGTCCCTCTGTGAAACAAACAGGGAGAAACAGAAGAGATGATAAAGAAAGAGAAGGTATCTGTTTGCTCTCTCTCTGTCCATCTGTGTGTGTGTACAGGTATTAACATCTTTGTGGGGACCAAAAATTGAAGTTTACTATACTCGTGGGGACCGACAGCCCTCGTGGGGACCAAAATCCCGGTCCCGACAAGTTTGAAGGCATTTTTGGGACTGAAAATGTGGTTTTAGTGTCAGGGTTACAATTAGGTTACGGTTAGGTTTAGGGTAAGGGTCAGGGTTAGCCATTCATTTAAGGTTAGGGTAAGCGGCTAGGAAAAGCATTATGTCAATGGGATGTCCCCACGGGGATAGCTGTACACGACATGCGCGTGTGTGGTCATAAGTAAAAAAACATATATCAAAAATGTGAGAACCTATAGTTAATTTTTATCCTGATGTCGTCATGCCCTGCAGAAAACAATTAAGCCTGTACAAAGGGAGATAAAACGAAATCTACCCCTACAGGAAAACTAGAGTAAGGGCTTAGAGGGAGACTTTTAGGGATGACCCATGGTTGCTTGCAGTGTTCAGTATAATTACAACAACATAGTGATACCAAAAGCGTATTCTGAGTCATGACAGATTAAGTGTATCTTATTTTAAAGGGTACACCGATTGTATATGTCACAGAGCCCATCTTGTGAAAAGGCTGCAATGAAACTGGATTTCACAGGCTGAACTGGTTAGGTTGTCAAAGTTGCAGATTTCTAATAGAACTGTTTAAGCTGATAGCTACTTATACCGTGCAGGCTTTTCTATGTTGTGCTGATTCAGCTCGCTGGTTTGCCATTTTCTATAACATAACAGCAGAAACTGAATATCCAGTTCTGTGCTCTGTGAGTCTAGGATACAATTTCAGGAGAAAAAGAAAAGATACAGCACACTGACTTGGATAGAAAAAGACGTAAGGACAATGAACACTTTGACGGTTTAAATCCCGGGGAAGCCATTTATGCTGCATCATGCATTTCACTGCACATTCCTCTCTGCATTTCAAAGTTCAAACAAGCTTTTAAAGCAGTGTCATGATTGGAGCACACAGAAAGAGGGTTAGGTAACAGAAACTGGCCTTTCATTGTGTTAAACTGAGAAAGCTACAAAATCTAAAAGGGCATGAGGCCAGGAAGCAAGAACACACACCACAGGGATAAATAGACAATCTGACAAAAGGGAGAAATACACAGAAGACTAATTAGGGCAGTCTAAGGTCACCAGGGAAAACTAGACACACCTGAACTAGAGGAGACCTGGGGATTTGAAAGTAAAAGCAAGGTACTAGGAATACCAAACTCCTGATACAAACTGAATATACAGAATTACAAAGGAATTAAAAATCCCCGGAATACTAACGAACAACAGAAATTAACTAGAAATTATAGTTCCTATAAAATAAAATTAAAGGGGCAGAGACAAGGAAACATAAACCTACAACCATAAGTGACAAATGGTAACAGTCCAGGACCATTACAAGCAGACTGCTTCATTTGCTTCACTAAGAATAAACCCTTTCACAAGTTGTGTCTTTTGAGAAGAGGCCTCACATTTGGTTCCCAGGCAAGCCTATAGATTATATAACAGTGTTGGGATTCTCTTCACTGCGGCTTGTAGAGAACTTGGCATGGTGCAGTGACAACAAAGACCGTAGCTTCTGCCTAACAAAGCATGGCAACATTGCCAAGCAAGTTGTTCACTACTAGAGACAGTTTGCCAGTGCTTCTCTTGATAAATTCCCAAGGCTACAGCTAAAATAAATACGTGTATATTATTATTATTATTATTATTATTATTATTATTAAGTAGCACTACCCATGTGTAAATGGTAAATAATACCCAGAGTGATAAGGAAATCCACTTAGTTGTTGTATCTGTTTGATGGCTTGTATACATGAAAAGTGACAAGCTTCGATAAAAAACATGAAGAGTAAAAGAGTAAAAGGTCAAATATTTTTATACAGTATCATCTTATGGAATATATATGTGTATGTAAAGGTTGTATACAGCACTGTGCAAAACAAAACAGCCCTCCCCACAATCTACGTTTTACACATTACTTTCTCAAGTGCGATAAGAACTCCTTTCTTTAAAGATTACTGAATTTGAAACTGAACAGCATAATCTAGGGGACAGTTCCCTAATCAAACACAACTCAAACTATATCAACAAACATTAAGCGACTCAACTGCAATTTAAAGACATGCAAATCTGAAGAATTAAAGCAAGCTTTTAATTAGTAAAGAAGGGACTCCTCTGATGTGTGTGGCGCCTGGAGGAACTATTGAAACAGGATCCAGGAAAAGAACCTCGCATGATACGAAGTAACTGTTTTAAACGATTTATGTAGCTCATCAATATTCAAGTGTGTATAGTGCGCTGATATAAATTTCAGTGTAAAATGAGAAAGCCCGGTGGCCATATTTAGCATTGTAAATAATACTGTATGCATGCATAATTATCAGATTATGCATAAGGTGACTTTTTTTTTGGTTTGTTTTTCTAAATTGAAAGTAATTAAAATAAAAGAAGTCCTTCTTCTATGAAACTACTTTTTCAGTGGGGGGTTTTTTCCAGCTGGACATGCACGAAGGTAATTACTGGCATTACTTAAGCGTGATAAATGACAGTACCAATATATGTCTTTGTGGCTTTATGTCATAAATGAGATTTTAAATTCTCTTCATTAAGAGACAAAATATTTAACATCAGTAATTTGTTGAATGACTGGATGAATCATGTGAAATGTACACTGATTTGCAGTAACTGCACCCCACTGCACCTTAATATGTTAAAGTTCTACAACCTTTTATTGCCCAAACAGCTAAAGGTTGTTCTGCAAAGGTTGTGTTTGCAGGACAACTAATAAGTTATCTATAAATGAGATTTTGCATGTTATTGCATTATTGCATGTGTGTGTGTGTGTGTGTTTAACAAAATCCTGCAATATATTTGATAAAGTGTGTATGTTTTTCTTTCTTTTCCTTTGTTAGAGGAGCATTGTGTTTTCTTGTTACATTCTCTTATTGTATGTCAAAGTCACCTCTACTTTCTTGTTGGCCTTTTTGTTATTTGATAGGGAGCAGAATTTGTGTGTTGGCCCGTGAAGGATCTTTAAGACAAATATTAACACATGAACTATATTAACACATGAAAACTCTGGGGAAAGGCCTTCTAGAGCAAGGTCACTTACATGGTCACTGAATGCATCATTAGGTTTGGTCTGACAAAATTGTATTGTTACATGTACAGTAGTAGTAAATCATTGTACATCTCAATGCCACCAGCATCTAGCTGGGGGTCATAGTCGGGGGAAAGTGGGACAGACTAAGAACCTAATGCTAGGAGGAGCGCTAACAATTTGCTTTAGTTTATGATTTTTTATTTCTAAGTAATAATCAAAGACATTTTTAAACAATGAAATTGTCTGAATCGTTCAGCTGAATGATTGAACTTGATTCCATATATTAGTGGAGGTTCTCTGATCCACTTTTATCCCTTACAAATAATACAAAATGGTTTAGTCCATGCCGCACTTAGACTCTTCACCGCATAGATAATTTATGTGACTGCTAATGCACATCATAGTCTTATGTCTCTTACCAAGAAAGCAAATTCAGATATCAAAAAAGAAAACAGAAAGAAGAGAAAAAGAAGGTAAACTGGGGGACGTCGGTTGTTAACAAATTTCTTAGATAACATGTTAAGAATGGATTAGCTATGGATTAAGTATGAGCACTTGTTAAAGACAGGGGCCCAATCTTAGATGCAACACCATTAATTAAGTGCTTCAACACCATGAAGCCCTTAATTTCAGAAACAGCCAGAGAGAGTGAGGCAGCAGCACGTCACTCTCCAAATGATGCGACAGATGATGAGCTCAGATAAAAGATATTCCAAGTAATTATTCATATCAATAGCAGTTTCAGCTTAAAGTTTCACATCACGGACATCAAGTAGCATTCAGCTTTATTGTAATCTGAACCAATGGTTCTCAGCCTGTGTGGTGTGAGGCAAGCCTGGCAGTTTGAAGAAGCCAATGCATTTCATGCTGATGAAATATCATTAAAACATCACAATGACACCACTTCTTAAATAAGAAAAAACAGGTTTGCAGGTAGTAATTTATATGACTGTGGCTGTGTTTAATTAGCTTTGGTTAGTTCTACTGAAGCATCATCAGGCAGCATAACAACATACCAGTGTTTACTCTCACAAATGATTTAATCTACTCCACAAGACTCTTAAACTGCTGCATAACTCTTATGTTCAATAACATTAACATTAACAAAAAATGCCTATTATAAGTCATGTAACTGCAGATAACATAAATCTAAAATTACCTAATGCATTTTAACATACTCAACCAAGGTGCTGTTGTTCAGCATTACAGTTTTAAAAACATAATAAGGTCTGGACACATATTTAAGCTTTTGCTTATTAAATTATTGGGTAGTAGTTTATAATAATGTCACACTACTAATTGATAAGGTATTAAAAAGTGCTTAATTTATCATTCATATATCATTAGACCTCCATAGTATTGCATTTATAAATACAGATATATTATTATGACTATGATTATGAGTATGATTATGATTATTACTAGCAGTGATATAGTAGCACTGATAGCCGTACATAGTCACACCATGTACAGCAGTGATAGCTGTAAATGGCAGAACAGTAACAGTTGGATAAACATATCTGTATTTATTAATGTCATACTAAGGAGGAGTAATGATATATGAATGATGACTTAAGCACTTGCTAATAGATTTTAATGCCTTACTAATGCTTAATAGTGTGATGTTATAATAAAGTGCTACCATCATCTACAGTTATTGTGGTGTAAGTTGATGATCTGGTTTGATCTCTGATGCACCACCAAACAGGCTGAGAACAGTGTTTGGCTGTAAGCAGGTGGAGCAGGTTCTGTTCTGTATGCGATAGAGGATGATGGAAGCAAAGAGAGAGATGAAAATGAAGGTTGCCTCCTAGATGGATGAAGAAAGGACAGAATGTGAAAGAAAAGTGTTATAAAGCTAAGACTGCATTTTTAACTTCTTTTTTTTATTCCCAGAAGTGGGAAGTAACAGAGTACAAATACTTTGTTAGTGTACTTAAAGTGGACATGAAGCACTACATGTATAAAGGCTAATGTACACTATGGAGCCCTTTAACACTGTCTTTGAAGCTGGATTGGAGACATGAGTACCTAAAGTTAAAGTTTTGAGAACATGTTTACTTCCTTCTTGTTACAGTGCAGAACATCACGTCATGGGGTTGGTTGGATGGTTGCAGTTAACAGACTTACATTAGCTTATGTTAACCAGCTAGTGACAGAACTGATAAGTCAGTGGAAAACAAGAGGACTAAAACTAATATCACTAATAATCACTTTTTCACTGGCCCTGGCTGCAAAAATGAGTTTTATGTTAAGAAATCAGGATATCCTGTCCATGTTCAATGTCTGTCTCAGTAAGTGGTTCCCAGTTGTTTGACTAGCTGCACTGAAAAGGAAAAATCCACCTGTTAGCATTAATTTTAATGACCTAACTTAGTCTAGCACAAATTTGACAATCCAGTTAGCAGTTACTCATTGTATACACTATTGCATTCCCACTTACCTAACCACAAAGTTACTCATTGTGATGCAGAGGTCACTCAAACTGCAAAGAGAAAATGGTTTAATATAAAAACAAAGGAAGGGACTATCTGTACAGTGAGAGCTATATCAACATCCAGCAGAGGTAATGCAAGCATGATAAATATGACATATTCGTCTTTGCAAACGCCCACTTCTTTCTGGAGACGAGGATGATGAGGACAGGGGTGTGCATGTGCAGGTGCTTGTTGATTTGGAAACACTTGAGCATTTCATCCAGATAAAACAGGAATGTGGACTATATTTGCTTGTATTACTACAGAAGTAAACATACAGTTTATGGTTGTAATGGTCGTTACACATCTTCTTAAGATGATAACTTGGATGTCTCTATACAAACAGACCGGCAAACTAGACCAGTGTTAATGGGGTTAATGCCCAAATCCTGTTGCACAGTGGTCTTGTCAAAGGTCTTGTCTTGTTTAAACAATGAGGTGATGTTCAAAAGGACAAAACAAAGCACTCTTTATTCTTGTTTAGTTAATTTGCTCGTCATTCCAACTAACTGAATGACTTCACTTGTGAGATCTGTACACATTTTTTTTTTAAATGGTGGCAGCAGACACAAATCTGCAATCTAAAAACTACATTCCAAAAATCAAACTAACAAATTGTAAAGATTATGAAGCGTAACGGACCAAAAGCAAAACTGTAGATTACGTATATGATCCTTTTCACATCTTTGTGTTATGTTATGATCGTAACATTTTTTTAAACTGTTGATAGAGTCAGGATCATTTTGTCTAATTTTAATGCAGATATTTAAGAAGATAATATATTTTTGTACAAAATAGTTTTAGCCAAAACATTTTGCTTGAATAGTTTTATAACCCGATATACCTTGTTTTCTTTCATTACAACAATGCCAGTTTAATATCTAAAAATGACAATCTTTTCCCAACACAAGCTATTTTGGGATTACCATACCTTATTATTGTTGAGGGTTGTTATTGTTGATACATTTTAATGGGCTGCGATAAACGGGATTCCCATTCATGTGTTTGTCTCCGCTTGTCACAAATAACTCGCCAGTGTGGGGTGGATATCTAACGTGACTATAAATGGGCAACTGCACAGCAAGAATGATTACAGCTTAATATTTGACCTCTATCTCTTATGCTGCCTGCTATAAAAACGCATCATTTGAATGCCAACCTAACGTCCTGTTACAGAAACTAAATCAGCATGTTTGATGTAATTGTGTCAATAAGCCACACCAGGAAAGTGCTGCTTTTATGTTCAACGATTACAGCTTAATATTTTTCCCTGTTTTGTATGCTCTCTGCTTGATAAACGTGCCATTTGAATGACATCCAGAGCTACTGTAAGAACGTCTGTCAGAGAAAGTTAATCAACATGTTTGATTTAGTTGTGTCAATAGGCTGCATCAGTAAAGTACTGCTTTTATGTTTAATGATTACGGCTTCATATTTAACTACTGTTACGTATGCTGCCTGACATGAAGGCTAACATTTGAATGACATGCGGAACGACTGTCAGACCTACATGCTAACTTACTCAGCATGTCTGTGTTTAACTCTCCCCTGCACCGAGTTCACCTCAGGCAACTTAAAGTTTTTCAAGCTGTTTGTCCTTTTTTTTCTCTTATGCAACCAACCAAAGCACCAATTGCTCAGCCGCCTTTTCTCACACATGGTCATAAAGTGTAAGAAGAAGGCAAGATTATTTGCTTTGGAACGTTTCTTTATTTCTTGTATAGAAATGTCTTCAGCAGCTTTTTAAAAGAGTCAGTGGAGTCTGCCCAGCGTAAAGACAGTGGAAGAGAATTCCACAACCTTGGTGCCATCGCCTGAAAAGCCCGATCCCCACGTGTTTGGATCTAAGTACGTGGGGCCAACAGCAACCTCTGACCTGAAGACCTAAGTGCTGGGGAAAAAGCATGAGCTTTCAACAGGTCAGAGATATATTGGGGAGCTTTACCGTGAAGAGCCCTAAAAGTTCAAACTAAACTTTTTAAAAGAAACCTAAAATTTATTGGCAACCAGTAATGAGAAGCCAAAACTAGAGTAATAAGAATAGAAATAGCAAAGTAATAGTAGTAGTAAAGGTGCAAAGAAGCCTCCTGTCTTTTCCGTTTTACTTAATTTTGCATATTTAGAAATTCACTTCTCCTCGACTCAGAGCAACACTCTGCAGTAATGCAGTAAACGTGTTTAATATTGTTTTAAATGTTATGACATATTATCAAATGCATGTTATGGAAAACATTTCTGACAGTGAGATAGAGAACAGTGAGGAGGAGTGAAGAAGAGATGTAGAAGGTGGAACAAGCAGTGAAAGGGGTTTTAAATGTTGCTTGTCTGGTTGTTACTGAGCACATTTAACCCTCCTGTTGTGTTCGTTTCTCAGTAACAGCAATGATGCTCTTGGGTAAATTTGACCCGGGGCATGTTTAAACTGAATAGTTAAATAGTTAACACTGTGTAAAACTTCTTTGCTTTGATTAATAAGTGTAATTAACATAAAAGAAAATTTGCATGTTTATATGGCATAGATACTGTTTGGGTCAGTTTGACCCAGCTGTCAAATGAAGGTTAAAGAGCTCAAAATTGTCAAATAATATTTGTTCCTTTGCATTTGTGACAAATATGTCACTCCAATTACACACACACACACGCACACGCACACACACACACACAGACTCCCTATCCTATTGACTTCATCTGTAAAGTGCAAGAATGCAGATGTTGTTATGACTTTAGATGGGAACCATTTCTGTTCTAATGAGCAAACTGCACCTAATAATAAAATAATCATTTGTAAATATTCTTCTTACTTCTGCAAGTTTTCAAAGCTCCGATATGAATGCGATTTGACACTGAACGAGTAGATGTGCAGTTGCACTTTGAGCATCAGAGATATTGTTTGCCCAGCAGGCAAATCTCTTGACTCCTCCTCCTCCTGAGCAGGCTGTTTAATTCCTGTGAGGGGATGCTTGGGTAGTAACCTAATAAAGCTGCTGGATGCAATCCCAGGGCACAATGAGTGGATCATGCTCTTCTGACAGACCTGCTTTCTCCAACAACCCTGTGCACGCACAACCTGCTGCTCCTCTGTAAGTACTGCAGGTCACAGCAATTACAAGTTGTACAGTAGATAAAATGAAGAGTCAAGTGTCTCTGCTGGTTGAAAAGATCATCAGGACGCATGAATGAAATATATTTCGCGTTATGGAGACAAGGAGAGAGAGAATACATTATTGCTTTCGGTAAGTTTTAGATTTTATTTGTAGTTTAAAAAAAAGTTATTGTTTGTTGTCCTGCAGGTTTGCAGGTCTTATATTGTTTACTGAATGTACATTTCTTTGCAGATATTTGAATTTGTACAAAACATATTCCGTTTAGCATTAATACTCAAACGATACAGTCTTTCCTCATCCTGGTTAAAGTTCACTGAGTAGCAGCAATTAAAAGTTGTATGCTTTGACTGTAAGAATGATAATTTGCCCTTATACACAATGTTTAAAGAACGCTCTCAATTGCATTTTGTCATGGAAAAGTCACTTGCTTAAATCCCTAGTGGAGTTATAAATGTTTTGCCCAAAGGCAGCTGTTCTGATAGGGTTCAGTACAATTCCAGCCGCATGCACACACTAGGAATCCACAAGTAGGCTAATCATTTTTCTCATTATTCTTTTTGCCAGGAGGTTGCTGTCCTGGTGTAACTGTCAGAACATAATGGTGGCATTTAAAGGGATCTGGACCAAGGACTTCTGGAGGGCTGTGTCTGGAGAATACCTAGCCACACTCATCTTTGTCCTTCTTGGCCTGGGCTCCACCATCAACTGGGCTGCAGGGGAGGAGAAGCCTCCCCCAGCTGACCTAGTCCTTATCTCCCTGTGCTTTGGGCTTACTATTGCCACTATGGTGCAATGCTTTGGCCACATCAGTGGTGGACACATTAACCCTGCAGTCACTGCAGCTATGGTTGTAACTAGAAAACTGAGCCTGGCAAAGGCTGTGTTCTATGTGGCAGCTCAGTGCCTGGGAGCCATTACAGGAGCTGGGATTCTCTACTTAGTCACTCCTACTGCTGTCAGAGGCTCCTTTGGTGTGACCACAGTAAGACCTTGGTTGTTATTTATGATTATGATAAATGTAAATTAGGTTTTTACTATTGTTCCTATTGCTCCTGTTCATCATTTGGTTCCCAACCGCATCATTTCCTCAGGGATTAATAAAGTATTCTGATTCTGAATCCTAGGTGAATTCCACTATATCAGTGGGACATGGCTTTCTTGTGGAGCTCCTGATCACATTTGAACTGGTTTTTACCGTCTTCGCCACCTGTGATCCCAAACGCACAGACTTAGGTGGTTCTGCAAGCCTGACCATTGGCATTGCTGTAGTGATAGGTCACTTATTTGCAGTAAGTAAGTTAAATGAATACATATCGACAGAAACAATGTCACATTCACAGAAATGTTATATTCATATCGCTTACATAAAAAATTTAACTACATCAGATGAGCCTTAGAAATTTTCTGCAACCACATCTACATATCAGCTGACTCATCTAGCACTGCAACCAGCAGTGAAACAGATTTAAAGATTAAGCTGAAGTTCACATTACTTTCCCAAAATAAAGAATTTCAGAGCAAGTTCTTTTCCAAGTGCAAGCTTTTTCAGTGGAAAGAGAGCAGGTGGATCAAGCATCTATTCCTGAATGTGTGATACTCACACTTGTCAGTGTTCACACCCACACGCTCATCTTTATTGGAGGTTGCCATCGCATGGCAACCAATCTCTGGGGGCTTCCTGAAACCTGCAGAGAAAATGAATGCACAGGGAAACAGATATCATCTCTCACACGGCTCAACTGATTCCTCATTTGGGCTGTTTAGTAAATGCGTCACACAACTATATATTCTTCCACATATTTTCTGTAGGTGAAACTAAAAACCTATCCTAGCTTTAATGTTGATATTATGCAAATGTATGATGTACAATCCTTTTAGACTAAAATCAGTGTTATTATCCATATTGCAGATCCCATATACAGGAGCCAGCATGAACCCTGCCCGTTCTTTTGGTCCTGCAATGGTCACACTTAACTTCGAGAACCATTGGGTGAGAGATCCTTCTGTATGAGGTTAATCTTACTTTCAGGAGTTTGTGCATGCAAAATATAATTCAGCATTTCTCCCCTGTTATAGCAGAGAAAGGTCGGTCTGTGTGGAATTTGCATGTTATACATGTTAATTATTAAGTTGGTTCAATGTAAAACAGAAAATAGCTCAACTGAGGGTGACTAGTTAGTTATGAGTGTTAGAAATGTTGAACTGAGATCAATGAAGTGGTTTGCTTTCCATTTTTAGAATATTTAATTGGTTGTGAAACAAGGCAGCCTTGTTACATGAACAATAATCCTAATTGAATGAGTTGAGTGAACCCTTGCCAGACCATTTATTCAACTCATCATAGCCTTCAAGGCGTCAAGTCACAGCTTATTAATGTGTAATTATCTGGTAATTAAAATCATTTGCCCAGCGACATAAAAGTTGGGGGTTCCTATAACTTTCTCCATGATGTGAATGACACAGAGTGTAACTCGCTCTCACTGTGTCTGCCGTTATATTTAGAAGTCTCTTCAGCCTGCAGAGACAAAACTTACCTACCTCTAACGAGGCACCGATTAACCATTTGACTGATTAAGGTGTTTGCCTTGCTGCTTGTGTTAGGTCTACTGGGTGGGACCCATTCTCGGGGGTATCTTGGCTGCTGGTTTGTATGAGTACCTGTACTGCCCCGACCCCGAGATAAAGCGGAGGATGAAACAAGTCTTTAAGAAGGACCCATCAGGGAAATACAGGGAAGTGGAGACAGGGGACATCGCCGTCAAGCCCGGCTCCATCCATAACATTAGCGTGGAGAAAGCTGATGTTATGCTAACAGGAGAAGTATGACTATCACGTGCGCTGGAAATGGAGACTAATTTGTAGAGCACAATCAGACATTGGGGTTATCCAACTTAATGTTACGGCTCGACATCTGCACCCTCTGTGAATGATTTAGCAACAGTGTTGGCATGTGGCATACATTGTACGTCAAGTTAAGGAAATGTGGGTAGGGTCAACCAATTATGTGAGGTCATCGCAGTGAATTGGAGACGTGAATAAGAGAATGCAACCTTGTTATTTTTGGATTAGTGTCACATTTGGTCCTCATCCTTTATATGTAATTAAAAGTAGAGGATTTCCGTGTAATCATTAATCACATTACAGATCCCCAGCAAAGTAAGACGGCTCTGACAAGCATTATTATTGGAGCCAGAGCTGTGTTACTGTGCTCTCTGTTTTCAGCGCATTAAGTTGGAGACAAAATAAAATACAGCTCATTTTGTTTGAAACACAATGTTGGTTTTTATTTTGTTAAATAAAATCCAACTCCACTTTTTGCTCTTTATTTTTGTTATTTTCCATTTTGTAAAAATGTCATATTTATAAAATATTTATCTTGTTTTTGTTTTATAGAGCTATATTCTTGTAATTGTTTGCTTGGCTGTATATCACATCTTCTGGTTCTTTATAGGATATTTGGCTAATCTATGTTTATGTTCAAGTATTATTTAGTTATTGTGCTCACAATCTGGAACATGTAAAACTACGAAGTTGCAATAATAAACCTTCTACTACTCAGTTATCATTATTAATAATTTATCTTTCTTAATATTTCAAAACACTGCAGCCTCCATAAGAAAACCAGTAATGATACCTACATGTTTTTCTCCATTCCTCTTGGCTCACTGCTTTCTTATAGTAGGTGGTAAACTCTGGGGAAAGGAGGAGTCCAGATCACTGATGTATTGGCTCATCTACACGTGGATAATGTCTCCCTGTGGCCCAATAACTGTCTAAGATGTGTGTTCCTTGTGAGTTAAGTCGCTGGGAATATCTCCAAGTAATCTCATTTCATCAACAGAGCACAGGAAATGATAATGCTTCTGATAGGAAATAGAGGTGATCTATTATAGCCACATTTTTTTTTTCTTAACTGGAAAAAAACCCACCAAAAAAAAATAAAAAATAGGTGCGCTCTTATCTTTTTCTGCAACATGGAGGAAATGATCAGCCCCACTGATTATGTTGAATCTGTTGAATTTGTCTACGTGGTGCAACTAGATTGCATTTGCAAAGTGAAAATACAAGTATAAGTCAGATACTGACTCAAAAATGTTTTTACTCCAATATTGATAGGATCGTGCCGAAGTCACTGGTTCAGCACAAACTTTATATGGGACAACAGCATCATCTACTGGCCGTGGTGTGAGAAGGGTTCCCTTTTGCATTTCTCCAGGGGAGGGCACCCACGAGCTTTTAATGGACAGGTTACGCTGCAGAAATGGGTAGACACGAGTTTGTTTATTCATAACTCTGAGTTATATTTTAATTGATCCAGAGCATCAAATCCAAAGTAAACAGCAGCATTAGGTCTTTTACAGCCCCCATATTAGTACAACAAGAGTCCCAGTAAGTTAAGTGATTTTTTTTCTTAAGGGTTGTATTAAAAGTTTAAAATTTATTATTTATTTATTGTATGTATTTAAGAATTAATGGTAGCACTTTTTGTCACAGCTCAGTAATATAAATAGTGGGGTAATGAGGTGGAAATGAGAAGGTAATAATGTTGATATAACAAGTTATTACCACTTAATTGCCAAAGTAATGCCCA
>VOQK01010473.1:54719-89118 GCA_015052645.1 Benitochromis conjunctus | reverse complement strand
TACCACACAGCACGTACATCAGATGTGTTTGTTTTGGTGGCAGTGGGGCGGCTCAAGCGAGCTTTCTCCTTACGGATTGGTTTCCTGTCACTCGCCGGCTGCTGCTCCTGGGAATTATCTTCCTCTGCCCTGTCCTCCTGCAAAAGCAAAAATATTTATTTAACATATCATTATGAGGAAGACATAGAGAATCAATTACATGGAGAACTAAGCAGGGAGGGATGAAAGGCAGATTTAAGTACCTGGGAGCACTGAGAGCCTCTGTGATTGGACAAAGCTGGGGAAATGGCTCTGAAGGTCAGATCACCCAAGTCAGCCACAACATTCAAATTAGAGTCTGTGGAAACAAACAATGAATCAGTAAACATATTACTATACTGCTACATTATTCATGCTTATTCATAACACTCCTCTGGTTATCAGACAAGATTGTAGGTAGCTGTAATATATGCATTATAGTGTTTAATAACGACAACCAGGACTCTGCATGTTTTTATGTACACAAGAAGTGTGTTTCCTACATGGGATTTTCCACTGAATATAAATTACTTCCTATAATATTTGTTAATCAAAAAGGAAATCTTCACAATGAGACACCGTGTCCTAAAATGAGCTGCAAACCCATTAACAGTAATTATGGTGGATTCAGCAGGTGGAGCAGGCCATCTATTAATTGGAATGATGGCGGTTCAACCCCCGCTGCTCGAGTCTGCATGCCAATCTTTAGGCAGGAGACCGAACCCCGCTCATCAGTGTGAATGTTTGATAGAAAGCACTCAGATATAGGAAAACAGGCTTTTATGAATGTGTGAATGAATGAGACACGTTAGTAGAAAAGCACTATATAAGAAACATTTCACAGTGAAACGAGAAGAAATGTGGACCTGTGTTCTTCGTTTTAACATCTGTGGGTGACATCGGGCTGTTGTTGCTCGGCGAGGCTGGACTTTTGTTGGTCGGGGAAATCTTAGGCGGTTTCTTTCGGCCTACCACGCCGGTCTGCCTCAGGTTTTCAGGCTCCGCCTCTGCTGCGTGCTGTGTGTCTGCCGCCTTTTGAGCTCTTTTCTGCTGCAGCTCCTGTAACAGACCACCAGAGGGAGATTAGCATAATGCAGATGATAAAACTGTGCAGCACTGTGCAGCGTATATAGACATGGTCTTGCTCGTGGTTTGGGAATCCTCTTATTGACTTCTCAGACTTAGACAGTTGCATAACACCCAACATCAGCACGGAAAAAAATATTAAGTTAGTGCCAAAAACTGCAGTTCCTATGATGGCCACTTGAGCCTGGCTATAAAAACAACTCAGTCCACAGACTCCAATTTTAAAATGTCCAACTTTACAGCAAAAAATACTAATGTTGAGTCCTAAACCAATGGGTGACCTCACAGCAGCTACATCCATCTTTGATATACAGTCTGTGGTTGCTATTGTAGTTTTTAAATCACAATCTTTTCTACATATGTGCACGAAGGTCCAACAAAACATGTTTCAGAGTTGCATCACAGACTATAACATCCCAGATTAAAGCTATCTGAGCCTGTTTAGCTTCAGCTTCATAACTTTATGGAACCACAGCAAGAAAAACTACTGTGTAATCAGAGGTGAGAACCTGGATGGCAGCAAGGCGGGCAAGACGAGCCTTCTCCTCACGGATACGTTTCCTGTCTTCGTCCTTCTTCTGCTGCTGCTCCAGGCGCCGTTCCTCCTCTGTTCTCTCCTCCCACTCCTTCGGAGAATGACAAACCCAGTTAATATTACGCAGAATAAAAGGCGAACTGTGAGACGGCCTGCAGGGGCACACAGATACCTTTCTTTTACTGACAAGGATGTGTTTGAGCACTGCCTGGTTAGCGTGTTGCCTCTTGGCATGGTGTCTGTACCAGCGCTGAATAGTGACCGCTGCATGATTCACCTGCTGAATAAATCTGCAGATACACAAGAGAAGTGCTTGTGGTGTTTTTGGACAAACTTTAGTTTTACCACTACTTCGAAGTAGAATGTTACAGGTCACCCAGACTACAAACAACAGAGCAGCTAACATGCGCATAGTGGAAACACTGTTCTGTGGGTCTGACCTTTCAGCCTCCTCCTCGGTCACCTCCCTCCTCCTCAGCAGGACAGGGCTGCCGCGCTGAGCTGACACTGGGGATTTGTTGTTGGAGGCGGGGGAGGTGGTGGAGAAATTTTTCTGGGACTTAGTGAGGGAGCCGCTCTCCAGCGACACCTCATCATTCGCCGTGGCCTTCAGGATGTTACTAAAAGAAAAATGGAAAATAAAAACCCGTCGTGAAAACAACACAATTTAATTGAGATGCATAACAGACTGTAAATGTTTTCATTAAATGTGTTTATATCGTGAACTGAAACGTAAAGATAATCTACAACTTGTCACTGAAGCCGTGTGAGGGAGCAGCACTTTGATTTCAGGACATACTTGAAGGAAGGCTTCTGGTTGGAGCTCTTAGGTGTGAGCGGCTTGTCTGAGTAGTTGTTGTGTAAGATGGTGGTGACGGAGTTACCCACAGCTCCCTTGTTGCTCCTGCGCAAAAATAACAAAACCAAAATAGGACAATCAGACTCTCATCAACTCATCTTTCCTCACTTCATCCTCCCCCGCAGGCATTCAAATAACTAAGACATAATCTTATCCCATTACAATCTCAGCCCACAAAGTTTTTTTTCCTGACATATTTCATGGAAGAAATATTCTGTGTGGGTGGAATTTTCTGAGGACAATATCAGCTGCTGTGATCAACAGGTATGAAACACGAGAAGCGGCTTTGACATCGAGAATTCAGCAATGCAAGGAGACACCTGGACAATTGTGTGTCCACAATTGTGTGTGTGTGTGTGTGTGTGTGTGTGAGAGATGAGGCCCACCTGTTGTTGGCAGTGAAGCTGGCAGCCAGAGCAATCCCAGGCTCGCGTTTCTTCAGGCCGGTGGGAGAGTCCACGCTGCCGGTGCTGCGGGAGCTCGAGTGCAGGGGGAAAGCTCTCGGCTGGTCGTCCTTATCGGTGGAAAACAAACAGTCGTTACACCCTAAAATACTGCAAAACATGACAGCCAAGAAAGTGTGTATTATTGGAAAGACACAAGGACTCTGATAGAAATGGTTACTGGTTACTGCAGCTGCTAAATAACTGGAATGTATCTGCTTGTAACGCGATAACGTATCGACCATTTTTCCAGATCCAAGGGTCTCCAGCCTTTGATCTTGTGTTTTTAGTGTGTCACAGTGCCTCGTCTCATTCATCAGCTTGTTATCAGCACTCTTTGTGTGCAACATGTCTTCAGATTTCAAACATTTCCAGACCAGAAATGTTTGAATGCTTCAGAGAAGAATCCCCGTCAGGCCGTTAGAGCAGTTACAGCAGTACTGTACGTTTTACTTTTTTACAATTACATCAGTTGAAACACTTGACAAACTTGACAAAATGAAACTTTCGCAGAAAAGAAACCTACAGCGAGCTGCAGTAAATAATTCCTTTATGAAAGATGTAAAAGGAGCCGCACATATACAAACACTTGCAAGCTCTACCACCACTACAGCTGTGGAAGACGCTGAATAAATATGATGACAGAGTGGGAGTGACATCGATGGTAAATACCAGGATGTTCCATGTGGTTCTGTCTGGCGAGGTCTTGCTGAGGCTCGCCAATTTCTTGCGTCCATCTGAGCCGCTGTCAAACAGGGCCAAGTAGTCCTCCCTCTGGTCCTCGCTGAGGAAAGCAAACGAGGCAGGATGATATCAGAAAGAGCATCTGCATGGAAGGATACCACTAAGAAGAGTGTTATGAAGTAGCTCACACATTACTTTGTAACATGACCCATTAATGTTAATGTTACTGTTGCTACATTTTCCTTTTATTTCTGTCGTGACAAAAAAACTTATAATGAGTCCTAATCAAGTGTTAGTACCCACGTTTTTCACATTATTATGTCAAAGTTTGACAGTGTGCATCTGTCTACTTCACATTTTAAAGCAGGCTGCGTACAGCTCCAAAACACCTGGTTGTCAGCAGCTAAAACAGGTGTTACTCTGAGGGACACTCACAAGCTTGATGCTGGTCAGGTGGTGGAGGAGGTGCTACCAATATCAGCTCATTACGCAGTGAGTCAAAGTCAGTATAATCAGAGGCAGTCTAAGGAGCTGGGAAAGAAAAGCGTCTGGACTTCTTTAAGTTTCCTTGAAGACGTTTCACCTCTCATCCAAGAAGCTTCTTTTCAAGGAAACTTAAAGAAGTCCAGACGCTTTTCTTTCCCAGCTCCTTAGACTACGATGACCTGGATGAGCCTTCACAGACATAATCAGAGGCAGATGTACAGCAGTCTACTTACCGTATGGATCCATAACCATCATGTGCAAGCTAAAAGTTTTATGTTCATATTTATTTCTCGCTGTAAGTGTCTCACTGTGGCGGTCCTTAGCCATGTTTCATGCAGCAGAAAGAAATTAATGTAGCTATGAGCGTGCCATAATATGCAAATGAGAGCAAAGAAACATTTTATTAGTCTCTTACCAAAAGAAATCTAAGCTCACCTGACAAATGGTTAAAAAAAAACTCCCAACATGAACATTAATCCTACTCTGTCCACCACAGGCATGATGGGACATACAGGCTACTGTGTGTTACATTACTGGGTTACTTTGTCAAGATGTGCCCAATGACATGCACGTGTCAGGTTATTAATGTAACGACTGCTCTGTAGGTTCTCTCATGCTGCTTGGAAAACTCTGTGGCAGTTTAATATCTAATAATTACTTTGGGATGTCTTTTATTTTGGGTTAAATCTGACATGAATATAAACTCGTAGACTCATCTTCCCAAAACAGTGATGTGAGGCTATTAATACCTGGTTAAGCATGCTAATTGGTTGAGAGCTATGATGTTTAAAGACCGATCAAGAATTGTGAACTGTACTGTTCTGGTCTTTTTTCTGGTTTGTTTTTTGCAATTTGGTTCAATGTACTTTTTAAAACGGCTGAAATGTTACCCGCAAGCCAAAACAATTCTTGAAAATATCATTAAATGTGGTTGAAAGCACAATCTGGGTGCAGCACGGGGGCTTAGCAGTGACACAAAGCAGAAACTTGAGCTGTGGCTTTTAGTGGGAGCTTCTGTAATAAATGTTGTAATGACAACTGCAGAAACCCATCTCATCCTTACTCTTGTTGCCTCGAGCGCTGGAATTCAATATGCAGCAGCTGACCGTCTGCTGGGGGGAGTATGGACTGGGTTATGGATCCCATGTAAACGCATGCATATGTTGATCCCACGGCTCATCGTGCAGCCTTCAAATAGCTTTACGCACCAAGCTGTCCGTCACGAGGCACAGATGTAGGGTGACCTCTTGTCTGGCCTGGCCTCTGCTGGCGTTTCCGTCTGTGTAAGTGTATAAATGAGCGTGTGTGTCTGTGAGGGAGGGGGGTTAAAGCCAGCTGGCCCAATGAAAAGAAATCTGACAACACTATTCAGGCTGCACATTCCTTTACTTTTTGCTTTAGGAGGGAGGAAGCAGCCGAGAGGGAGAGGGCTGGTGAGTGACCCAATGACAGCCCGAAAAGGACTTTTGGAGGGTGAGGGGAGTGCTTAGAATGTCTTTAAAGCCCCTCAGCTCTGCATCCTCGGAGGCAGGAAGGGGAGGGCAGCAGCTGCCACACAATACAACCACAGCATGCATGCACACTTCTTCTCCTTTCACTGTCTCCTGGTAGAAGGGGGTAACCTGACCCCAGAGGTCCCAGCCCTCCCCCTCTAATGAGGGACAAAGCGAGTCTCTGCACCCTGCAACCCCCAGCAACAGCCACCCGGCACCTCTCCGCTCTTTTTCATGCAGGACCCGGCGCGCCAAAATTCCCATTGTGCGAGCTGCTGGAGCTTCAGGACTGCCAGCTGTTGCTCGCTGAAAAGAGGCACTCTGGTTTAAAGAGCAAAGGCGAAAGAGACACACACGGCTTCAAGACTGCACATTATCTGCTCTGACTACAAACACGACCTTCATATTTCAGAAGCTCGTGCGTTAGTGGAATGATGCTTGATGATCTAACAGAGCCTGAAAGCAGGTTTTCCCAGGCTGATTAGCAGAGTATGTGTCTGCAGAGTGTCAATGTCAGAGATAAGGAAAAAGAAATTCAGGGCTGCAAATGTCGGACAGTCGCAGTGTGCTATTACCGACAGAGGTTTGTAATAAGGAGCAGGAGCTTATCCAGGTAACTCCAGGTGTGACGCAGGGTTTTCAGTGTAATGAAGGTGGTCACTTCTTACTGGGGTGCATTGCTCTGGAGCACAGCATTACTGAGATAAGAAATCATCAAGTATAAAATAATAATCAGTTCTCCAGAAAACAGCATCACCACTCCTGGAGGATCCCTCAGACGTCTTTTTCTTTCTCTGCACTCTTTGGTGAAGCTTTGCTTTTTTCTGCTGCTACAAATAATTTTATTTTCTCTATGCTTCAATACAGAATACCAGATAAGTAAAGGTAACTAAAGTACTTGTCAATCATTTATCAAATTTGTATGTAGGCAAAGCCTCTGTTTGAATTCTGCTTTTGTATTTATTCCCGGCTTCAAATAGACTGAATTTGATTAGGATAGCAGCTCTTTGTGTAAAGCCCACACACAGCACACACATGCAGCACTTACTATACGTTCCCTCTTTAACACACTCACACTCTGTTGCTTTGCCTGCAGCAGCTGTGTTGCTTTCAGTCTGCATCGTGTGTTTAACCTCCACATATTTTTCTAATAGTTTATCTTCCTTTGTTAAAATCAGTCGCTCTGCTGCCAGTAGGATGCTGCCAACATCGTCCCTTTCATGTGAACACGCTCACAGCCAGATTGAAAAAAGCTGGGTTCATTTATGACGTTAATAATCATATTCATGTGACTGCTTAGCCTGATTGATGATGTCAACAGAAGTGCAGCCGGATAAGTAAAAGACATCTTGAATATGTAGAACTTGCTTCATTGTACAGGCCCCAGGTGTTTATGAGAGTGTATGTTTGTACCTTAAACTGACGTTGGCCTGCTGATTGACCTGCGTGGTGCTGTTGGACCGCCTCAAGTTCTTGATGGATCGCGAGCTGCCAAAGCTGGTGTCGCTCTGCAGAATAAAGAGCATTCGAGACATTATGTGAAGAATTCAGAAACAAGCATTCCTTCATTCTGATTTAATTATCTGTGACTCACTAAAGTGTTGCGTTTGCCTCTGCTGTCGCCCGCCACAGAGACCGACACAGAGCGAGAGAAGTATTTCCCAGGTGATGCACTGCTGGGCCTTTTGGACATAGACAGCTGGGATCCTGACAAGCTGAGATCCAGGGCGTCTCCTGAGACACCTGACGGGATGGACGAAGGGCTTCGTGTTGTATGCATCCTTTAAAAACCTGGAACAGAGTGAAATCGACACGGTCGGCCACACATGCCATTTCCCTGAGGATTCAATGTGTGAAACCACAACAATAGAGGAAGCAACAGCCATTTTTTCCTCTGACCGCTTTGTTTCCCATGGTAACCAACAACAATACTACGCACTACTTTTACAGCAGCTCAAAAACAGAGAGAGATGTGCAAACTAACGAATGATCCTGATTATGGACGGACGACTGCATAGCTTTGCGAAATGGTAAAATTGCATTAATAACATAAAAGTTATAATTAAAATGCACTCCTCTTCCAACATTACTACACAGGAGAAAAGCACTTACAGCACTTCACAAGTTGTCTGGATCACAAAGAAGTAAAATACTGCTGTTGCTTATTTCCATAAGCTTAACATCTAACAGCTTTTTGAGCAGATTAAATGCAGAAAAACAGACTACTATTGTTAAATAATATTGAACAAACACTTCGATATCTCTGACTCTTAATCAAGGATCGGCAAAGTTTTCTCCAGAGAGCCATTAATTAGTTGAGTTTACATTCAGTACAGTAAAAAAGGGGGGACTTATCTAGAGGTGCATTTAACTCCAGTGTAAAAGGCAAAAACCGTTTGCACAGTTAATATTTGGTGAGACCACCTTTATTGTTCAGCACAGCCTGAACTCTCTTTTCCAAGAATCTTCAGGAATAGTTCTCCAGGTTTCTTAAAGGACATTGAAAGCTCCTCTTTGGATGTTTGCTGCCTTTTGTTTCTCTGTCCAAATGATCAGCAACACTGCTTCAGTCATGCTGACGTCTAGGCTCTGTGGAGACTGATCCATGATCTGTTGTGTGTTTTTCTTTCCATATGCTTTTACTGCAAAATGAAGCCACTGCCAATCAGGCTTTTTTCCAGAAGCTACTGCATAATCAGTTCCATCAATGTTGACAGTCCACTGGCTGAAATGCACTCCCAAACAAAATGTTTGAAAGACCTTCAGAAAGTCTGGAGAACTATTGCTCAAGACTACTTTAAAAATGGCAAGAAATCCAGAGTCATTGGAAGCAAAATATAAAGAAATGAGAGAACTCTCTTCTCTTTCAGTAACCGCTTTAAAGCAGCTACCTGATTCGTGGATGAATAAATCAGTAGTAAAAAAAAAAAGATCCAACATAAAATTACTTTACTTAAGTAATTTTATGTTGGCTATCTGCTCCCCAGCTGCACTGTTTGAGAACCACTGGAGTAAAGGAAGGTCAAAATACCGAAAAACCTTCCACAACAAAGTCACTCAGTTATCTGAATTTTTGTGAAAAATATTCCCAAACTTTGGAATCTGAAAATCTTCTGTGATGCTCCCAAACCTTTAATTACACCTCCAATCAGCCTGTGCTTCCTGCCATAGGTGCTCACCTGAGACGCTTCACCTGCGGTCAGCTGCAATGCCCCCAACAAATGAAGAATAACACCTGTCACGTTCGTTTTGAATACCTCCAATTAAAACCGTCGTGCTATAAATAACGCGATATTATCGGTACCGTGAATTAATTTGTGGACCTTTTATTTATTTCGACTGGTTCGGCCGACTGAACACTATAGAGGGTGATATATGGCCCATAAACGTGACAGATCCCGCTATATCTTTATCATGAAATCCGAGCGCTTAAATCATAAATAACGCATGTTTGAGGCATGAAGCTACCGTGAAAGTTTACCTTTCCGAGCAGCTCTCCTACAACACGCTCTCTCCCGACAGTGCGGAAGGTGTACGTTTGTTAACTACATTAGCCAAACGTCCATTCTCAAACACACAAGTCAGTATTAGGACTGAAGCAAAACAAACCCCCAGCACGCTAACGTTGGTTACACTAAGCTAGCGCAGTTATTACAGCTGCGTAAGCTTGGTCTCCCTGTTGGCTAAACCTGTGAAAATCGCTGTGTTTATCTGTTTTACCCTTTAAAAACGTTAAAACAATAATCTAGCAATTCACTGCTTCTGATTTGCAAATCAAATCTGTAATTCAGCTCTGATGTAGCTCAGCTGGAGAGAAATAAAAACGGCTGAAGTCTGGTCAGAGCTAACTGTTCACTCCTTTAATGTTCTCCCATCAACCTGCCAAAAGCGCCGCCGTAAAAGCAATAACCTCAGCGTCAAGTACTTACTTTAAAAGCTGGATAGCACCATAGCTGGGGAGCCTGAGGACGCCTCACGGATAGTTATCCTCAACACAATCCTCTGATAACCAGTGAAAGTAGTCCGTTGACTCACAGCACAAATATAAAGCTTTAACATCATCGCTGTGGCAACACTGACACTCGCCTCCCCTCGACGCCTCTGATTGGCGGAAACTAAAATAAAGCTTTCTCATTCTTGCACCTGATTGGTCGTTCAGAGGCATCTGTTTGCTGCGCATATTTGCAAGAGCGAGGGGGCTTGGAGGGGGGCGCGTCTCAAACCACGGTTTGGTTGACATTGCAAAAGAGGCGGCGTGAAGGAAAAAACGAGATTTTCTCCAAATTATTAGAAAATAAACCGCCGTAAATATAGCGCCGTTATACGCTTTGAGAGTGAGCCGACCCGACTTAATCTGGCGTTACGTAAAGTTTTCTTTTAATACAGCTCTAGAATAAAGGCTTCATTCATTATATTCATTACATGCTACTAACTTTGTTAGTAATGCTGACTGGAGAGGCAATATAAGAGACCAGACACAAAGTATTCAACAACTAATAAGCATTTATTACATGTCCTTAATTCTGATTAGAGTAAAAAATAGTCAACTTAAGTTTAATTAACTATAAATTTACCATTTAAGCACTTGTTGTTACGATGGCCAATATAACACTTTACCCTCAGCATTCTGGTTCACATAAGAAGAGCATTAAAAAAATACAAGAAAATCAAAGCCAGAAATCCAAGTTAAGCTAAAATGTTTCTATAATTTGTATATAACATCCAATAGCTGTACAGTTACTGCAAGAATGTGCAAAGTGTTCACACCAAGAGGTGATTAAGAACTTATCACTTCATACTAAAAGACTCAAAACATTTTTTTTCAGTCTAATTTTATTTTGCACTAAATCCCCAAATCTATCATTGTCTGCATTCAAGGAAAATAGAAGAAATAAAAGTGTGCAATATCTTTATGTCTTTAAGTGAGCGTGTTTCCATGCTACCATTTCTCTATTATCTCTCATTTACTTTTGTTTTCCGTCTGATGCTTCATGCTGTGCGTGTGAGTGATTGTCATGGCTTCTAATCACTCTGTATGTGATGAAAGTTTGAAATAAAGTTTGTGAGAGTGCTGGGAAATACCTCGACTATATTAGATCTCACCATTTATTGATTAACTTGTTCCCTGATTGAACGTGGCACAATTAATTAATAATTAATGTAATTATTTACAATATTTACATCATATAAAGGCACATTTAATAACAACCTATCTAATAATGTGGAATGAATAATTAGTGGCAGCCAACTCTAGAAACATTTCTGCTCTCTATCTCCTTTTAAACTCCACAGCTGCCCTCCACACGTCAGCGCCCTGTCCCAGCCTGATCTCCTCTGGTAAAGACTTGAGCTCCGGCAGGGGTGGAAGGTCTTTCACCTCCAAATGGCTCTCTAAGGTGGATCTGATGCTGCAGACAGCAGGGAGGGAGGACATGAAGAAAACAACTGTTAGCACTGCATCCATTGTTGTCATCCTTAAGCATTCCTATTCACTTCCCCACCCAGCTGCTGCTGCTTCAATAGAAATGACCTGTGGCTGAGGGGACACAACTTAAGCTGCTTTCCTCTGACAGATGGCTGCCTGGAGAGGTCACGCTCTTGTTCCTGGAAGTCAAAAGGCTCCAAATCCCAGGGGGGAGACCGCCACACTTTACTCTGATTAAGGCTGTCTACAATCAGTGGATTCCTTTAGACTGGGGTGGTAATCTTACACTAACAAAAGGCACACTTTTGGAAAAAAAAAAAAGCTTTTTTGGGTAAGCTCAGCTGTAAAAACCTCAATAATACAAATGTTTTTGTGTTGTTTTACCATTTGGCGTGTTACCTACTACAACAACTGATCTGACAAATGGTGCATTTGTAATGTGTACGCTCTTACTCCCAGTGTGGCTGGTAAGCCTGGTCAGGCACGGCGCTGCTCGTCTTTAGCAGAAGAATTTCATGCAACTCCAAAGAGAAGGTGTCGACATCTGTGACAGCGAGGAAGGCCCTCAGGCCTCTCTTCTGCTCTTCCAAAAGCTTCTCCTGGAACTCAGACGGCAATTTCTGAAACGGATCCTGCAACATGATCATGAATTAGATGCAGCCTACTGGATGGAGCTCGATTTCAGGTATCAGACATTTTCAGTGTTTTTCCAGAGAAAATAATTCTTTATGCTCTGTTTTTATTGGGGTGAAGTTCTGGGCGCCTGCCATGTCAGACGGCACACTTTCCACAGATTACAGCCGCGAAAAATTCACTCTCCACGGTGTGGTTTGGGGTCAGTCCCTGGCAGCCAGCAGGGGTCACGAGTGAAAGTACTGACTCGAAAACAAATTGTGTGGTCACCATGGGTGGAGTTTTGTGGCTCTGTAAAGAGTGCTGGTGAAGCCACACACTGCATAACGAGCACACCGAGGACATTCCTTGAATTTTAAGATTTTCTTCACACTTACTTGGTTCCTGTTCAGCATCAGCTCTGATTTCCAGCAAGTCAGGAGCTGCCAGGTGAATATGCTGTGCTCCAGTTTGCTTTGGCCAAGACCCTGAAAAGAAACAAGTTTTAAAAGATCTTTGAAATGTTGTTTTCACCGCTCGGTCACAGCTCAGGTATAATTCAGTGTTTACGTTTATGACTGCAAAAATGTTTTTGAAATGTTGTTACTGGCATAGCCAACATCATCATTTGTAATGTAATTTAGCTCTAAATGTGTTTTATTGTCACTGTTTCTGTCTGTCTGTCGTTTTTGCAGTTCACTTCTTGTTTTATTTTGAAGATTAGCTCTTCATCCACAGTGTGCATTTGTGAATAAAGCTGTGGTCTAGCTGCACAGAGCACACCAGGAGAGCGTGAAATGTTCCCTGTGTGATTTTGGTTGAAACAAAACATTCTTAGTGATGCAAAACACACAGAAAAAAAACAACAACACAAATATGAGGAATTAACCTTCAAAATAAACCAAGAATAAATGTTTGAAAATCACAAAGAGAAGAGGAAAATTTCTTAAGAAATGATAATAGGTATATATGGCTCATAAAGGCCATATAAGGTTTTTCCTTCATCCATAAAAATACTATCAGGATGAAAAGAAGAACTGTAAAACATGCACAGTATGAGAAATCAAGCAAATCTGCACTGCAGTATTTCAAAACAGTAATTCTACTCACCATTATGTAAATACTATGGATGCAAACCAAGACTGTTAAATATCCAGTTTATGTGACTTTCACAGAACAGATTTATGTCAAAATTCAACCAATAATAGTTTTCATAGACAGAAACATAAAGAAGGGGAAGAGTGGAGCGCTCACAAAATGAGATCAACATAATCATCACATTCTTTGCATAGCGGACAAAGCTGCAAATCTGCATCATTATACCTTGGCTACGGTGCTTGAAATCTGCGGGCCCATCTGCAGTGAATCAGTGAGGTAGGACAAAAGCTGACCCTGGGGCTCTCCGCCCGTTTTCCCGAGGAATCGGAGGCCGATCTCCACCACAAACACAGCATCGCAAACATCCGTGTAAGAGCGGAGCACCGTTTTCATGGCACTGCTCACCGAACCCTTCAGCGGTTCCTGTAAGACAGACGCTGTCAGTGGGCCCGAGGAGCAGGGGAGGAATTTAACTTGAACAAAGTGGCCTCACAGAAATCCTCCACAGGAACTACTGAGAACATTCCTCAGCTGGCATTTGTCAGTTCCAGATAACAACAGCAGTGTGTAAAATCAGAGGGTCACACATAATTTAAATGGTTTTACCTGAGGAATCTGTTTTTTGACTTCAGTTAGGACCATGGAGAAATCCTGCAGGTGTCGGATCAGGTACCTCGAGGTGTCCTGATTTAGACCAAAGAGGACAAGAGGTCAGTAGACAGTTTGGCTTTACCTGACATCCACATGCATTTTAGATTTTTACCGCTTTGATAAGTGGTTTTCCAGCCAGGAAGCGGCGTGCCAGTTGGGTCTGGATGATTGGCAGGTCATAGCTGCTGTCAGTCTCCCCCCCTTTCTTCAAGGTGTACTGGCAATGGGCTAAAACCAGGGGCAGCAGCTCTCTCTCTGGGTGGCACAGTGTCAGCTGGGTTTCTGATATCCTCTCCAAAGGAACGCTGTAGTCACTGAGGAAAAAACAGGAGAGGATTTTAACAGTTAAAGAGGCCAGAGAAGGTCTAACAGGATGTTACATCAGCTACTGGTGGCAAAATGTCATTTTTTATCATTCTGGTCCAAACATGAAGTAAACAGTAACACTTGTATCACTTTGCAAGTTATTCTCCTACTAATGTCTAACTTTGTTCATTTATTTTTATTGATCATATGTAATTATCTGGAATCTTGTTGGATTTGAGATTTCTAATGCTTCTCAGTGCGATGCCCACAAGAGGTTATTTGCTAATTATGCTTCACCTGTAATCAAACAGTTAATTGAGGAAGATGAAGAAGAAAACAGCAGTTTGATTTAGTGTTGTGGCCCACGAGCCTCTGCAGCTGATGTTGGACTGACCTGTCCTCGTTGCCGCTCATTCGCCTGGCCTCTCTCACCAGGCTGTTGTGAGTCCCTGACAGGAAGTCGACCAGAGTTTGGAGAACGGATCCCGGGCCGTGTCGGCTCGGAGTCAGAAACTCCCCAGAGCTCTCGGCTGTCACCTCCCTCTCACACAAGTTCACATCCACACCCAAGTCTGCTGCTGTGTACACACAGAAGTAAGAAGAATGAAACAATACACAGCAGCTCAGCTGAATTACAAACATCTTTCCTTTTTTTCTTTAAGTCTAATTTATTTTTGACACACAACTCTAACATCTTCCCAAAACAATTGAATCTTTCCGCTAAGAAACACAATGTTCCTTCATCATCTGTGCATTTAACACATATATCTGGTACATTCTTACTCTAATGATTTCATTTGGAAGGAGTCACATATGTGCACGTTAACCAGAATCATATGAAGACTTCACATTGTTCACATTAAGCAGTGCCACCAGTACTCTCTGGAGCTGGATGATCTTTGGCCCCACCAGCCTGCCTAAACTGTAAGTCTCCTAATACTGGACTGTTTTCCTACACAGCTGTCAGAATGAGCTCAGGTGATGATTTTGGAAAACCGATTACCGGGACAGAAATCTCCTTCTCATTCATAAGTCAATCCGTCTAGTTTTACTAACTTACTACTAAATATTTAGTAGTCAAATATCCAGTTACACTCGAACTCTTGCAATATGAACACTACCCAAACCAGGCTGACATCAAAGAACACAATTGTACCTGAGGAAATGTAATGTTTCTACCGTTTAACAAAATGTTATGACCCCAAACACTGAAGACTTCCCACTGTTTATATTCAACACTGTGATGGAACTGAAAGGCTGCTCTGAGCACTCCAACAATCATTTCACTTCCTTTTAGTAATCATGTGACTGAGCTGTTCTCATTTATTAAACTCACATCAGCGTTGAAATATGTGCACAGTATGTTTAACTGCGCGTATCTTAATGTTCAATGACATTTTTAAGTCACTTTTAAAATCACTTTTTCTATTGTAAAGCATTTCTGAACCTGGTTACATCTTCATGTTTGCTCTAAATGAGATGTTTTAACTTTGCTTAATAAAGTATTATTTTTTAGATATATAATTGGTGGATATGCATTCAGTTTATAATATAAAATAAAATAAAACACACTGATAATCATCAGATGGAGATTGATTGCTTGGGTTTAAACGTTAAAGCAGATGCTTACAGTTGTTTGCCACCTCTGCTCTGAGGGAGTTCCACACTCTGATGAATCTGTCCACTCTCTCACTCAGCATCTTCTTCTGGTACCCTAGTGGGGATGACACAAGAATTCAGTTTGTGTGTGTGTGTGTGTTATGTTGCTATGATGCTATGTTGTTATGATGAAAGGCCGCTGTACCTGCTGGTATCTGCTGTAACCTCTGCGCAATAGTCTGCAGTGTGGAGTATGACGCCAGGGGAAACACCCTCAGCAGGTCACACTGTAAAGCAGCCAGCTCAGGAAGGTGATGCAACTGCCGCACACAGTGAATCTGGGAAAAACACACAAAACCAGCGTCAGCTTTTCTTCTGCAAGTTAATGGCTCCGCCAACCTCAGAGACTTTTATTATCCTCCCAGTCAAGGAGGCTATACAGCTGTTAGCCAGGTGACTGAAAAATAAATAAGTGGATATGCACGAAGCTTCTCTGGATATCAGGCTTGGCCCAATAGGACACATTTATAGACATCATCCTGATGTTCCCAACAAAACATTACAAAATCATCCATATCCAGTTATGCTTTTAGATTCAGAGACTTAATGGTGTGGGGAGATTTTCAGCCTTTGCAGACGTATGCTCGTGTTGTTTCTGTGCTTAACTTTTTGGCATTTGCTTTCTTTTCTGCTTTTGCCCCGCCTTAAGCTGGTTCACACAGTTCTTCCTATTAAAAGAGCTTTGGGTCTTTCTTAACTCCCCATTGTCGCTAACTGCTGCTCAAACACGTGGGGATCGGGCTTTTCTGGCACCAAGGCGGTGGAATTCTCTTCCGTTGTCTTTACGCTGTCTACACTCCACTGACTCTTTCTGGTTTCTGGTTTTATTGTGAAGCACTTTGTGATTTTTATCTGTGAAAAGTGCTATATAAATACATTTTACTTACTTACTCAAAGGCAACTGTTGGGTTTCTCTCTGTAATGTTGTCAGGTCTTTACCTCAGATCTTTGCACAGAGATCAGTGTTACGATTCAACACCCTAACAGCAAACATGGGAAATACTGTGTAAAGCCTGTAAATGCAATGTGCATTAATATTCACTGTTTGTTTTCCCGTGTAGGCTCTCAGTCATCCAGGCCATTGTAGTGTTAGACATTTGATCTGAAGGTAACTGGACTTTTTTAGGTTCCACCTCTCATCTGAAAGTCTTCTCCAGTGTTTGCATAGTGTAAGCCTGAGTCTGAGTAAAGCCATAAATCAAAGAGGCTCAAAGACTACAAGGGCTTTACAGTTTAGAGTAACAGGAGGAAGAGGAGGCCTGACATTGTTGATTCTAACCGCTGAATATGCAACGCCCTCAAAGCGAAGTCACATTGTTTTGACTCTTAGCTTGATGCTGAGTTGCAGACACAATATAGCAAACTACTGTTTTGTTGTCTTATTAAAAGCGGTCTTGGTCCTCCTTTGTCTCCGGTGCCGTTTGCTGTGGTCTTGTGTCCTCTCCCTCTGTGTTTGTGTACATCTTGTCTCTGTTTGTGTGTAGATCCCTGGAGGCATCGCCCTGCCTTGTCATTCACTCCTCGCCAGATCATCAGTTAAACTACTGTGACAGACAAGCGTTCAGGCTCACCTCTGATATTTTCTTAGTTGAATTTTTCTGATATTGAGCACAATTTCTCTGACACTCCTCAGCAGATTTCAGTGAAATTTAGGGGAGAGCTGTGCCATCCTCACCGTACCTGATCTGTTAACGTAAAACCTGTGAAATGTGGTGCATGTCGGCCTGAAGATGACTGATACCTTCTTAAGAAACAAGCTGAGGAGAGGTAAAGCACTCTGTCCCTGCTTTTCTCCCACCAACTGAGAAAAACGCTCCACTGTCATGATCTCGGGTACAGTCCAGAAGGAGGAGCGGTGTGTCGGGCAGTTAGAGGAGGAGGGCAGCATTTTCCCAGGATCCCCAAAGAGAAGATTCATCAAGGGGCTTCCAGCAAGTCCATCATCAGCTCCAATTCTGTCCAGAGCTTCAGCCAGATTGTTCTGAAAATCCTGAAATCAGCCAGAAGAAACACAACTTTATCACTTTGAAGCACAAAGTGTCTTTTCGTGTCTTTGAAAACATTGTATTCCTTACGTGAAGCACTGGGTTGATGGCAGAATCACATACAAGCTTCTCCCACTGCTGCCGCCCCTGTCTGGAGGACAGATCGGGTCTTGCATTGCGGGAACCTTTGTTAACGTTCAGCACAGTTAAAACACATTTATTCTACAGCACCATTACAAGCAGCATGTTAAAAATCATTGTCGAGTCAGTATCACCTGCAGGGAATCTTGCCAGGATCAGATGAACTGTAATCGCCGTGTTGTCCATGTTCTGATCCAGAATCTGCCCCAAAACCTTGATGTCCTTTTCCAGATGTTGCCACAGGAATTTAAAGACATCATTCGGTGTGGGATGGATCAAGTTACCGACTTCCTACAAAAAACCCCCAAAACAGCAGTATTATCACATGATGCAACTCTTTAAAACCACAGATATGCAAAGCCAGATTCAGGTAAATTCTCACTCTCTGATTTTTTATGGCGCCCTGGAGCATGGCGAGGTGCGTGAGCAGCCGCAGGATGCAGGACTGAGCGGAAGTCATCTGCCTTTCTGGGGCTTCAGAGCGCTGATGAACCTCTCCTAAAATGTGTCCTGTCCGTGTCCGATCTCTGACATTTCATACAAACATGGAGGAAAGCAGATATTAGATATATAGAGAGATATTTGACAAATACTGTTACAAGTTTGCTTAAATGAACAAAGAAATACCCCTGCACTGAGTGTGGTGTAAATCCATGTACTGGGACATGTCGTTCTCCACCTATTGGCATCCCACAGTGACATTTCGATCTAACCACTGGTCTTCCGCACTATGGGAAAGCACATGCATTCTGGTAAATTCTGTTTTTGCTTTGTTGAATCTGAAATATTTTACTTGTTAAATAATTTACTTTTAATTCTAGCGTTAAGAAAAAGAGTAATAGTTCATACCTCTCCCACGAAACATGCATGCCCGTTGGCACAGGCTAAAATGATAAAAAAGAGATTAAAAAGGGAGATTTGAAAGTGTCAGTAACAAAAATAACACACTTTAGAGTGTGAAACACTCACTGTAGAGCTGTAGCTTCTTCTCGCCTATCAGCCACTGTCTGGCTTCACTTGTGTGATCATCTGGCATGGTCGGCAGGAAGGCATTCTGAGGGAAAGAAGTAAATTGAGTTCATTTTTATTCCCCTTCTCGGGATTTTATCATTTAGCTAAATTTATTAACACAAATTTATGACCTCACGAGACATCTGCAGTTACTTTTCCCTTAAAAACCAAAATCAAAAAGACAACATCCTACATTTAACATAATGAAACTTTAATTCCTGGTTTTATAAAATTCAAATGTAATTCTCAGGTTATACAGAAGACATTAAACAACCATTCTATGACACGTAAACTGACATTTATTCTGATTTTTCTTTGTATACACTGGTGGATGTTCATATTAAACATGGTTCAAGTTTCCATAATAAGGTCAGCGTAAGTGCAAATAACCCTTGAGAGCTAAAGGCTCAGGCTTCAGGCTGCTCCAGTTTTTTCTGCCTGTGCCTCTAGATGAAGGCAGAGTGAATATTTCAGATATAGTTAAGGCTTAGTATCAAATAAATAATGATTATTTTGAGCCGTGAGTCATGCAAAGCTACTCTAGCAGAGTGAGATAAAAAAAAAAAAAAAGCATAAGTGACTGTAAGAAGTGACTTACTGTGACATTCCCAGGCTGGAAGGCTATCTGATGAAGAGGAACGAGCATAGGACTTTCACTGGGGAGCAAAGAGACCAGATGGACCAGCAGCTCAACGAGGCTTTGCCTCTGAGGTGACAGATTCAGGCTTATATGAAGACATGAATGAGGTCCGCCAATGTGGCTGTAAAGAAGTGAAGTGCAGAAATCCCTGAATTCCCCTGATTTGATGGTTTTTCCGAGGAGCTCTTGAAGCCTCGCTGCGTCCTGTAAATTCAGGGTGCATGTCAGAAAACTGTCGATGGACAGTAAAACTACAACTTTTTTAAAGTCAGAAACATTAATGATAAGGTTTAAAGTTTAAACTGAGGATTTAAAAAGAGTCTTCACCTTCAAACTTTTATTCTGCACTTTACTTATAAAGGCAATCAATAAATTTGAATGAAATCATAAACAATAACTACAATTCTTAAAGATCCTTAAAAATTACCCAAATTTAGAGCATTTACAGTCTGTTTTTTTGCCATCTGGGTCGCATCGTATATGCTGCTTGGTTTCAGTGTGATACACACGTGGGCATTTACCTGTTTGGAGGGACGTATTTTGACATCAGGTGACTTGTAGCAACAGGTGACCTGCCTGAACAAGGCCAGGGCCAGGAGGCTCATCTGCGAACCTTTAAGTTTCTGTAGAGAAACACAAAACAAATATTACATTAAACAAGCGAACAAGCTGAAGGTAGGTCATTTAAAACAACCTTTAGGAGCTTGTTTTAAATGTAGAATTTGAAAACACGTGAAAATTTGAAAACACATGAAAAAACATCAATAAATCATCCAAACGTTTAGCCTATAAATGCTAAAACTTTGAGTTAATATAAAATGTTTATGTTTCTTCAATGATTAACTGATTATTTTCTTTCACACTTTCTTTTAAATAACCTTGCTGACCCCTGGTGGTCATCAGGAGACATGACACATCTACAGACAGCAGCTCTTTCCTCTTTTGAACTGTGCACACTGCTCAAAAAAGAAGTCAACTTAAGATCCTGATCCACGTCCTGGGATCTTCCTCACCTTTAGCTCTGTCACAAAGGTGTCAGATTTGTTCTCCAGAAGAACCCGAGCCACAGCATCTCTCATGGCTTGATAAGGAGCCAAGCAGCAAAGGAAATTATCCACGCTAGTCGGAATCATCCTCTGTGAGGAAAAAAAGATTTCAGTGTTTAATTATGACATACTGTAACCTAGCCTCTGATGGATGGACGGGGCTCTGTCGTTTTAGATATTTTCTTACCTGAAGTCGAAGCACCTCTGCAGGGAAGATCCACCTCGCGGCCGGGCTGTTCATCAGGGACAGGATGCGCTCGATGCCGGAGCGTCTGTGGAGGGCTCGCAGCAGGTAAACCCTGAGCCAATCATTACCGCTGTACTCACACACACCCCTCACCTGCAGCAGGTAGTGATTAGCCTCCATTTCTCCACCTTTGTATGCAAGATAAAACACTCATAATCTGCCTGGGATAAGTGACACCTGATCCGAATTCACAGCACCACAGTATTAGATATCAGGGATGCACGTATACATACATATATGTGACTCAAAGTCTAGCCCACCTTGAGCTGTGGCTCTCTCCAGCAGCTCTGCAGCGGTGCTCAAACACATTCTGAGCCTGGCGGTGCTGAGCAGGAACTCTGCCGGGTCCTTCTGTCTGTCTGGAGTCTGTTTCCTGGCGATCCTGCTCAGGAAGTTAATTTCTCTTTGTGTTTGCTGTTCTACGCTCTGCTCCACTTCTCTCGCTTTGGAGCACAACAGAGAATCCTGAGTGGTAAACAGACAGTTAGTTTAGGCTGAAAATTTGTGCAAATGTGATTTTTGATTTCTGGGAAATGAAGGATTATGTACAAAAGCTCAAAGTTGAATTCTCACATCATGTAAAACAATTCATTTCTGTTAAGTTTCATGAACTAAATATACAAATATAAACAATCTAGGTAAAAACTGTAACGCAGAGAGAACTAAAGGGGAGTCTGTCTGTTTTCACCTGGAAGCAGTTGACGAACAGCAGGTAGAGTTCAGTGCGATCTTCTTTATCTAGAAGATTTTCCTCCAGGTTCTTCAGGTAGATGTGAATGTGAGCCGTCACCTGGTCAAAGCTAACACATATACTCCAATGAGCCAGGAAAAAATTCTTACCAAATCTCCACATACAGGAGGTTCAATGAAATCTCTTCTTTGAGCCTTGTTCTTTTCCTTTCACACTCTAGTTTTCATGTCACGTTTCTAATGCCCTCACCTGTACTGCAGCAGCAGCTTCGGCAGCACAGATCGGACCACCGGACTGTTATCCACACAGTCCAGGAAGGGAGTGAGCTCTCTGGTCCTGTATACGTCTCCTGCAGCACACAAAGGAACGACAGAGGGAATAACTCACTGCCACAGCATCGTCAGTTATCTGATTAAGACACTGATTAATTCACTCACTGACCGGTAGCGGACACAAGTAAAGAGAAGAGCAGCTTCACGACCCCTTCTTCTGGGCTCTGACCCTCTGACAGGCAGAACCTGGACACCACCTCCAGGAAGAAGGTGTTACAGCAGCGTCTAATGGCCGCCTGCTGTTTTAGCGATGTCCTTAGCCACACAAATGTATATAGTTAGCCATTAATCATGAGAAAACCTTCAGACTTTAATAACACTGCAGTACAGCATCATGGAATTAAGACTGACTATGAGAGTGAACATGAAATTATGGCATCCAGGGTTAAACTACGCAGCTCAAAGAACAGATGTTTAACCAAAGGACTATTTGTTTGTGTATGTGGAGCGCCCTCTGTGGGAACGATTTTTATGCGGTTGTTTAGTTTTCATCTTAGGACATTTGTGGCTGGATTCTGATTGGCTGTGGCCCAGGTGGGGCAAGTACAGCAGCGACAGGTGCTCCCAGTTAGAGAGTAATATATGTAAAACCTCACTATAAAAATCATATATAATAATAATTTATAATAATTTATCATTTTTTCCCCACTCACTTGATGGTGGGAGAAACAGTGGGGTTGAAGTGAGCTGGCAGTCCCTTCCTGCATTTAGGGCACCACCCGTGGGCTTTAATGCAGCGCTGGAGACACGGCAGGCAGATAACGTGCTGACACGGCAGGACGGACGGCTCTTTGAGCTCAGAGAGGCAAACTGGGCAAGAAATGCCAAACCTGCACAGAAACAAATCATTAGAGAGGAATCATATATGCGATCAGGGAAGACATTTATTATCTTATTAGAAATTATTTAAGATTCACCACAATAATGAAACACGTCTGAATTTGATGTGAAATTAGGCCTAAAATCAAGTCTTGAACTGAAGTGTCATGAAAGCAGAGTCTGACCTCAGGTCCCTGCTGATGCACTCCTCGTGGAAAGAATTGAGGATGCGGATCAGCTGCTGCAGCGTGTTCAGACGTTTTACATCAGGAGACTCTTGCATCAGCTGTTAGACGATCAGAAGTGGAAACATGTTTTGTTTTGAGTCATTAACAGTTACATCAGAGTTTTTTGTTTCCTCCTATCCCATCACCCCCCTCTTTCATCAACCCTCTGCATGTCCTCCTTCACCACATCCATCAGTCTTCTTTGAGGTCTTCTTCTTTTCTTCTCGGTTGGCAGCTCCATCTTCAACAATCTCTGTCAAATATATCCACTATCCCTCCTCTGCACATGTCCAAAACACCTCAGCCTTGCCTCTTTAGCTTTGTCTCCAAACTGCTCGACCTGAGTTGACCCTCTGATGTACTCATTTCTAAGCTCATGCAACATCTTAAATTCGACCCCTGCATTTCTGTGACCTTTTCATTTCTGTTACAGCTATTAAACTATTTAAAAGAAACTATTAAATAAAAAATAAACATTAAGTTTAGGTGAAAAACAGCTGATCTGCTCCTTCACACAGCAAATGTCAAAATGAGATAAGTGTTCATGCTGTTATCTGCTTGATAAATTTGTGAAATCCAGAGAAATGCAGAAACCATTTTTACATACGTTCAGGTGAAGGTTGCAGTGTTTGAGAGCCAGATCTTTCAATCTCGAGTCGTCCTGTTTAACTTTATAGATGACGTGCTGGATGAAAGACGCGACGACCTGCATCCCATGCCACAGTGATCTGAAATGGCAGACGAGAATAAAAATGAATCCAAGGAACACAGAAATATTTTTCTTTTTCTTCTCTAGATCTTGTCACCTTAACTCACCTGATGGAGTCCAGGTGTAGTAGACTGGCAGGCCCACACAGGGCGCTGTATTTCTGACTGAATGCTCTATCCAGACACGGCTGCAGTAACTCCACCCTGTGCATAAAGGACTCACACTCGTCTAGGGAGGTGACGGTCAGAGGTTTGGTCTCCTCGACACAGATACCGAGAGCTAAAATGTCCTCGACCTGCCAGAAATAAAATACTTACTTGTTAAGAACATTAAACACATAAGTGTGACAAAAACGTTTAAAATAAAGCCAAAAAGATTATCCTCACCATTTCTTCTGGCTCCCTCTTTGACCCCTGCTGAGCGACATGATTGGCTAGCTGGGGCTGCAGCAGAAATATGTGGCAGAGGGTGTCCAGTCTGAGTGCAAAATGCTTTGAAGCAGCCATTATCCAAGCAGGAGAGAGGTCAGCTTTGGTGCCTGTGGACGTCTGAAGCTCACACACGCAGCCCAGCATGGCCGTGGTGAACACCTGCATGTGACACATATAATTAATGCCACTGTAAAAGCATCAGAGTCCGCCAAGCAGACGCTTTTTCATGGTTAAATTAGCTGCTTAAAACAAAAAAAGCTGTCACAGGCCTCTTTCTCTTCCCCCAAAATGTATTTAAAGTTCGTGGGTGTTTTCACGACTTCTTTTAACTATGATCTTCTCATTCACCACCTTACATATACTGCTAGTTTATTGGCAAGAAGCTCTTGTTGTGATCAAAAGATGATTTCCCACTTGGGGAAACTGTGTGATCCAGTATTGTGATCAATATCCCCAAGATTTTTATGACACATGACCCTGAAGAAAATGGATGGATGATTGTGGTACTTGTAGGTATGGCTAGTCCATTAACAGAGATCTTGTTTCTATGCAGGATGTACAGGTTATTCTACTGCATGAACCTGAGCTATTCAGCTGTTTCTGAATAAATCTAAAAATAATAAAATTAATTTTGATTTTGCAACAACTTGTGAAAATAACTCTAATAACATGTTTTAGTGAAATATATGAATGATAATATCTGTACCTTAAGCACCTCCTTTGACCTGATCTTCAAAGAACGCAGCAGGAAGTCATGCAGGTAGCGGTGGCCATAATCCAAACGCTCGCCATCTGAGAGTTTCTGGAGGTGACTGCCCAGCCTGCTGCTGTTGAAGGTGCTCACAAACTGGAGAATCCTCTCTGCCCCGCCCTCTTTTGTTACTGAAGTTAAGAGAGAAAGACAGATATCTATTGCAACCTGCTGTACATCTACTTCATTTGTTTTTGAGTTTACATTAACCTGTTTGTTTACATTAACATTTAGTCATTAACCTGGCATAAATTCAGATTCTTCCCACAGTGTCTCGAGGTGTATGCTGAGCAGCCAGCTGAACGGGGCCGAGCAGGGCCGTTCTTCACCATCCAGCATGAAGTAGTACTGCACAAGCACCTCCTGATCTGACTCACTGGAAAATATTATAATTAGAGAAAAAACAGTACTACCACTCTCAGGTGACATGATTAAATGTGAATATCTCTGTGTGGAGGTCTGGGATATATTAGACAATAAGAAAAAATTTGGTTTTAATAAAATTAACATGTTAGATGTAAAGAACTGTTCAGGTGAAAGGACTTTAGGAACTTAGACAGGAGCAGATTTCTCAGTAAGTGCAAGGTTTTTGCAGTGGCACATGTGGTGTAACTCCAAAACACAGCAGGACCAACAGCAAATGCTAGAGAGGTGGTGATAATGTTCATACACAGACGAGGTAATGTACAGTACCTTTGTTTCTGGAGAGGTGTTAGGGGTAAAACCTGCGAGTCTCCCAGGATGTCCAACCACAGCTGTATCAGGCCCTGACTGATCCTGTCATCAGAGAGCAGGTCCAGATTCGCATACCTGTCCATGACCTCCAACATGCCGGCCAGTATCGGTGTCACAGTGGACTGAAGACAGCGCCACAGGGTGTGTCTTAAATCCAAAGATATGACAGGCACGTTTATTTTATATGTATTCCTGAAAATGTCTCAGAGAAGCCAAGAACACCATCGAATTAAATTGACAATAAAAATGAGCACAAGAGAACATCAAATGTGTTGTTTTGTCATTTTTACTTGAAAAATATCTGAAAGTTATTTATCAAAACATTGATTTTTTTTTGTTTATACATAAAACAGAAAATCATAGGATATAAGTGCCTAATTTGTACAAGAGCATGAGCAAATAATAAAAATGTCCAATACTATCTGGAGCACCTCACCTCCAAAACTGATCTATTTACAAATATTTAGTTTTACTGGATTTACTGCAATTATGGATTCATACTGCATAGACAGGTATAAAGTCAAATTGATACTTCTGCCTGAGTTAATGATGCCACACAGGTTCTTGTGAGGTTTATTATCACATCAGCAGGAGGTTTTTACCTCAGAGTCCCTCCCTCTTGTAGAGCGTGGCGTTTCTTGGCCTCTAAGTTCACCCACTCTTTAGGAGCGCCCATCATTTCTTCTCTTTGTGCCAACGCTTCAGCCAGTCTGCTCAACAACAACCTCTGAAAGTGAGCTTTAAACAGAGAGCAGTTTGATTAGAAAGACATGAAGAATCTAAGATTAGTTGAGTGATATTAGTCATCAAACCCTTTCAAAATTCTGCATATTTAGAGCATTTTTTGTTGTTGGGCAATGAAAGCGTATTGCAGCAATATATAAATAGAGATTGCATATTTACCTCCTGTATGGTTTTCACCAGTTCCCAGAAGATTGAGAAGGACGTGCATCCTCTCCATACTTCTTGGTGCCACGTCGTCAGGGTCCCTCAGCAAACCCACCGCTTTTTGGATGCATGACCTCACTAAAGACAGACTGTGAAGCTGAGCTCTGTCGCCCTGTGAGCAAAAACAATTATATTAGTTTTTCAAGTGTAAACATTTAAACATAATGAAAAATGGTTTCATTATCATCTCATTACACATTAACTCACATGTCTGTCTTCTTTAGAGGCCTCTCCTCCCCTTATGGTTTCCATACCATCGTGGTTTGCTGATGAAGATTAAGAATACTGTTTATGTAACAAAAAAATGTAGCTTAAATTGCCTTTTGAAGCCAAAACTAACCAAAACTATGTATTTATAAAAAATCTAGTTAAGAGCTTAATTTTACTTTTTAGATTGAATAAATAGCAGTATATTAAAACCAAACACATGTGACTGCACTCAGGCTTATTAAAGCTAGCTGGTGAGATGTTAGTAACTATAAATAATTCACCCCCTTTCTCCTGTTGCATTTAAAGTCTTTAACATCTAACATCTCAGTAACTGTTCGATATATCACAGACAAATTGCAGAAACTTAAATAAATGACACTGTGAAAATAAAAGGTACTGTTGTTAAGAGAGCTAGCCTAGCTAGCTAATTAGTTTAAACGAGCAAGAAATATAAACAGTAGCATCTTTCATCCTTTGTTATTCTGTGGGTACTGTGGATTAAAACACAATGTTGTATGTAGACAATGACAATGACGATTAATAAGCTCCAGGTAGAGTGAAAAGTTTTAATTTCCTCCGTCATTATAGAGCAGAGATCTAAAGCTATCTGTTTGGATACAGTGTAATACTTCTCCTGCACAGTGTTTACCTGTGAGTGCAGGTTTGAGCAGGCTGCTAATCAAAGTTCCACAGAAAACCGACAGGTTCAGACTCATGTCCTCCGAATCTCTCAGGTCATCAATATGCACAGAGTGCCAAACTCCTTTGATAGAAAACATAAAACATTATGTTATTATTATAATACATCAAGCATAATGCTGGAATCATGCAAATAACTGTTGTGCAACAATGATTGTTTTTCCACTTGGGCCTCACCTCCTTGGAAACCAATGTACTGGGAATGTACTGGGATTCTTGAACCCTTCACAATGAAAATCACCCAGCAAGTGTGATCCTCCAGTGACATCAGATAATTCATGGTGCAGTATCTGTTGGCAGACAAGCACAACTCAAATGCCTACAATGTCCCGTTTCTCACTGACCCTGCTTAAAATCAGATCTGTTCAGGAGTTTGAGCTTGAGACCTACTTTGCTGATGCAATGAGCTCGCTGCTACAGCGGGATTCCTCGAGGTCCATTTGGATTAGCAGAATATGAAGAGAGTGGCCAGCGTTTTGGAGGAAACCCCTAATACAGATAGATGAGCAGGAGCAAGATAAATCCTCAGTGCCTCTAATACCTCTGCATAGAAAATGCTACTCTGAACTAAACCTGTAAGCACCTGCAAAGCCAAACGTACTCATTTCTGCATCATTGTCTATGTTTAGATACTGCAACATTGAAACTGCCATCATCAACTAAACCCTGAAATTACATTCTCTATTTGTTTTTAATTACAATAATAACTCTGAGTTTTACTTTAGCTCTGTAACAGACTGAAAACCTGTCCAGGTCCAGCACCCCGCCTCTCGCCCTATGGCAGCCTGGATGTGATCAATATCTGACATTCTTAATGTTTTACACATGTAGACTTTACTTTGGCAGGCTGATCAGATATTTTAATAACAACTGTGCATCCATTTACAATAACAATACCATCTGCGATTGATGCACATTCACAAAAAAGAAAAAAAAGAGGAGCCCTGCTGGTGGAGCTCATGGAGGGGCATAACAGTAAGAAGAAAAATGGAAAGGCTACGACTAAAATCTTTCGAGCAGCCCATCAGCTCACATCAGATCTCCAGAGAAGAACAATGATATCAACAAGCACCACAACAGTTACTTGGGTAGCAAGTCAGCCAGTAGAAAGATATAAAATTTACATGGGATAAGCATTAGCAGCGACATCCTTTGAGTCTCCAATTTCTCTACCGACATATAACTCATTAAAAATTAACTAGTGAAAATGCTAAAGTCTGCCTTATTTGAAAAGTCGTTACCGTATTTTATTGCAGAAAGAGACTTCAGTGTCAAACTGGTGGAGCGACAGTAGTAGGATCCTGTCCGTATGCAGTCCTAGAGTGTGGGCTACAACCTTGACATCTGATTTGGTTAACAAGCTGGAGAATGTAGTAACCTATGAAAAACCAAAAGCACACAGTGCAGTAAACAGACTGTAAGGAATAAGAAGAACAAACTAGAGGTTTGTTTTGCGCCTTACCTCCAGAAACTTGTTGGACTCCTGATACACCTTCAAGCAATCTTCCAGAAAATCCCGAAGTGAGTGGTGATGCTGTTGCTGGAAGTACAATCTCTGGAGTTTGTCTTTTTCCTGCTTTGCTAAATCTGAATACTTGAGCCTCACCACAGCATCAGGAGTGGCACAGTTTAACAAGAGACCTTTGGCTAACTCTAAGACTTCATCCTCCTCATTTTGTCTTGAAGACTCAAAATCACTTTCTGTGTCCATCATATCTTCACTTTCTGGCATCACTTTGTTTTCATTGCATACCTCAGTGGAGTCATCATCATTCTTTTCGCACATTTCCATTTCTTGATCTGTTTCTATTGCATCACCCACCTGATCATCTCCCAGTTGAACAACATCTTTCTGCATGCTTGTCTCAAGTGTTTTGTTTTGTTCTTCCTGTTGCTGCTGTCCTTCTTGACTGCCTTGTGCTCCTTGAGTGTCTTCCACTCTTAGTACTCTCCTTTCCAGGGCTTGCAACAGAGCGCTGGCACAGGCATCACCATGGAAGCCAATAAAAATGTCAGATAGTTTGAAATCTTTTGACGCCTCACCGGAGAATTCCTTCACCCACTCTCTCAGTTTGTCAAGAACTGTGTGCTGCCACGCTTCCAGATCGGTGCTCCTATCCACTCTGTGTTTTTCCAACCTGTTGATAAGGGGTACTGGAAAGTGCTCATAGACCTTCTTCTGGTCCTCAACTACCACCAGTCTGAAGTTTGTGTGAACACGACATTTGACCCTGTGGGAGCCAAGACCCAGATCAACGTACTGTTGCTTACTGAGGTAAACATAGTACTGGTTCAAGGCATCATAGAGGCTTTCATAGAGATTCTGCATGTTGAGGAGGATGACAGTACGTCCAGTCTCCATGCATGTTTTCACTCGGTTCACATTACGGCAGATTTGGGCATATTCCTGGTCCTTTGGGAATCCTGAACCGAAAATGATTTCTGGCTGTGGACAGTCTCCTTTGGCAAACACTTGTTGCTGAAGGATATGGAGAGCTGCATTGTTGGTGGTCAGTAAAAGGAGGTACCGGCTCTCCTCAGTGGTGCCATGATCAAGATTCTTTTTTACCATTTGCAGGGTGCTTGGTCTTGGAATTTCTTTAAGGTCTTGGAGAATCTCTTGGAAAAATATGACAGGGTCAAAACCCTCTGGCTGTCCACTAAAGTTACGTAAGATGGCCTCTACCACCTGCTCACCATCCGGCTCATGCTGTGTAGTTTTGACTGCAGCAAAGAGCATTTTGACAAGACTGTAATAATCCCTCAGGCCAAAGAACTGATTCTTTGAGGTCTCCTTACAGATGCTCAAAAAGGCCTTTGCCAAAGCTGGGAATAGGTGTTTGATTTTCAGGAGAATCTGGTTGAAGGATGAACAAATGCCCTTGGCAGTTTCAACAAGTTCATCCTCACTTGGATCCCATCTGGACACAAATATCCCTCTGTTCATCTTGGCTGGATCAAGAGCCCAGTTGGAGATGCCAACAAAGCCAACCTTCATGTGTGGATCTGGCTTGTCATTGTCAATGCAACCATCCTCCAAGAGAGGGTGAAGGGTTTTCAGTGGCATCTGAGGAGAATCTTCTGCTAGTCCTATCTCATCAAGTACTACCACTGACACATACTCGTCCATGTTTTTATCCTTCTGGAAGCGAGCACAGTTCCTGAATGTCCCTATGATGCCCTCTGGACTCGAGTGGGGGCTGCACTGGAAGGAGACCATATGAACTTGCTTGAGATTCTTGAATAGCTCGCAGTGGGAATTCTGTCCCTGCATGGCATCAGCAACCACAGTTTTTGCAAGTGACTTGGAGCTGCCTGGCTTGCCAACCAGAAAGAGTGGGATCCTGAGCTCAATGCAAACCACCATGAGAAACACATTCTCTTTAAGTGCAACATTTTTGGCTATAGTCTCCCTGGTTTGAATGTTCTGAAGGAAGAAGTCTTGACAGGAAGAAATCTCTCTCTGCAGTGCATCTGAAGAGCGATAACCATCCGGGAAGTACCCACAAATGTTATCCAGGTACTCCTCTTTGGTCACCAGAGATGGGTAATAGCAGACTCCAACTGCAAGAATCAGGCACTTTAGTGTTTTATTATCCTCACTGAGATGGGTGCAGTTGCTGAAAAGGACATTGCTGTGCTGGTAAAACCAAATTAGCACTTTCATGGACCTCTCCACATCTCTGAGACTCACAAAGCTGCACTCGTTTTTACGACTTCTCATGTATTTCTGGGAGGCTGCTAACACTTTTGAAATGATGCTCTTGCATGACAGTGGCAAACGATGGTCAGCAACTTTCTTCTGGACAATCTGTTGGATATAGGAAAGCTCAGTTGAATCACTCAGCTGACCAAAATCCCACACCAAAGAAGCCATGCTTGGAGGCAGAGGGTGAACTCTGTAGACCAGCTGTCTTAGAGGGACTTTGCCAAGGCGGTCTTCTGTTTCATCAGCCTTCACTCTGTATCCCAATCCAGCACGTTCCAAACGTTCCACCATTTCAGGTGAGTGTTTCCTGTAAGGATTGCAGGCAGCTATTACTTTTAAACCACTGTCAGGCTTCAGAGGTTGTCCTCTCACTGTTTGGTCACACAGGATTTCCTTGATGGCAAAAATGGCCTCTGTGGTGTTGGCTTCATCAAAAAATAAAATGGTGTCTAGATTGTGCTTCACACGGTTCTGGTGAGCAAGTGCCTCAGCCTCCTCCACCTTTCTGTAGATCATTTCTGCAGTGGTTCCACCATGCACCTTAACAAGTACCATGTTCTCTACTGATCTTCCCTCCCTTTGCAGAGTACAAAGGAAATGGACCAATCTGGTTTTTCCACAGCCAGTCTCACCCATGATGACAACAGGAATTTCACATCGGAATCTCATGTGTATGGCCAACATCTTCATCACATTGTCAGCAGTGAGCTCATAGGTAGGGTCTGGATCAAATCCCTTCTTTGCTCCAACAACGCAAGAAATCCTTTTGATTTTGTCTGCCCGGGGTAACTGATCAAAGTCCTCAGTGAGAGATATCCTCTGCCGCTTCAAACCTTGAAAAAGCTCTTGTGACATCACATTGCGTATCAGGACTACATTGCTATGAGGATCAACTGCATTGAGTGTGTTTTGCCGACATCTTTGTACATTAAAGCCGAGGAAAGACATTGACATGTGGTCCGCATTGAAAAAAATGTATGGATGAGACTCATTTTCCCAGCGCTTACGAATTGTCAGACGGGCCAGAAGTTGCTCTTCCTGACTGTTCTCAATGAGTGGCATGGAACTTTCATCTGACATGTCCAGAGAAGGCGAGGCAAAATCTCTTGCCATTAGAATCATGAAATTTACGATGAACCCTTTGAAACCAGGAAGCTGGTCAGCAAGAAAATCTCGATCACAGAAAATTGAGTTCTCACAGTCTTTCAGCTGCACATTGAGGAACCAGGAGAAGTTCTTCAGCTCACCCCAGGATGGATCTTGCATTCCACAGTAGGACAGGAAAAGATTGAGACAGTGACTGGGATCCCCCATTCTGGAACCCTTCTGGTAGTTGAAATGATCCAGATCCTGTTTGTCCCTGTAACGCATTAAGTACTGATAGGGTCTTTGAATTCCCTCACTGCAAAACTCCTGATCATCCATCAGTGGATCAAAGGTCTTAATTCTTGATGACCTTCGACTGGGCAATAACTGCATCACCTCTCTTGGAGGCCTACAACGAATGGTGGGCAAAACATCAAGAAGTCCAAGCTTCGTCTGCATGACAAAATCAAACATTAAAAAAGAAATTAAATCAACAGGAGATTCACAAAATGTTCACAAATCAGCAAATGATTCATTTGAGACTTTTAAAAGTTTACAGATATAATAAGTTTGCAGATTTAGGCCACTGAATTAAAATATACTGGACTCAAAGACAATGTTGGAGTTGTTACTGAAAAAAATGTATGTATTACACATAACTTTTCTTAAAAGTAATGCAGTATATTACTTAGTTATATTACTTTTGTGACTCCTCCGGTTGCAAAGCATCCAGCTGTATAAAAGTCTAAACAACCCTCATCCTGCTTGCTCTGTGACTTCCTAAAGACTTTTATGATGAACTTATGGTCTTAATTACTAGTTGAAAGTGTTATTAAACATAACATGAAGATGATTAGGTAAACTGTGGTTCTCATGAGTGTTGAAAGACGATCAAGCAGGGTATGATAAATCATTTCTAACAAATAAGAGTCCTGTGGTTTTTCAATAAGATTCACTCCTCACTCGAGACAACAAAAAGACTCATCATGAGGTTTCACAACACTTTTACACATGATGGTTTTGTATGGGTTGTTTACCATCTAAAATATTTTAGCATTCAAAGTTAAATCCATATATAGGTGTTATTTGTGAAAATATTTAAAAAATCCAGTTAAAAAGATGAGTTTTTCTTAAAGACACATGAAATGTGGTGTTTTCCAAAACAACATTATTCAACATTATTTTACCTGTTGTTGATGATTTGGGGGGAATGCATATGTTTTCAGGACCTCAACAGTGATTAAGTGAGCCACATTTCTTCTCCACAGCATGCCATGGCTGTCGTTCAAACAACCCAGAACTAACAGGTGGAACAAGAGCTCCTCCAGACCTGAACGAACCTGAGAGGTGTCCAAAGTGAAAAAAAGAAGACAGAGTGTCAAAGTCAAGCACGACCAACAGCAGAACAAACGGCCTGCAGCTGTAAATGCTGGCATACTTACTCCAGCAGTGTCAATGTGCAGAATGACGGGATCCTGTGCTCTCAAAGGTTCCAGTTTCTCTGACAGACTCCTAATCAGTGAGTCTATGTCAATGCATGGCTCAATCAGCTTGAGTCTGATATGTTTTGCTCTGGGAGATATCTGCAGGAACTTCTCAAATAAACGATCAATGTAAAGTGATTTCCCTAAAAATGAAAAAGATGCCAGAATTTAAATATTGCAACTGAACTGCATTTTTAATCGATTTTAATGCAAGGACGGGTCATCCTTACCAACTGCTGGGCGCTCAGATGACACGATCCAGACTGAGAGCTTGTCTGGAGAAATCAGTGTGACGGGGTTTTGCTGAAGTGTGTTTAGTGTGAAGTGGTGATGTAGATATTTCCTGGCAGTGTCCGCTGTTATACCCACACCAGCCTGTACTTTATCATTGCTGAAGAAAGAGGGCACGTATCTGTGCTGGTGCACAACCGGACTCACTATGACCAGACGATAATGCGGGCCCGCACTTCTCACAAGACTGTCGAAGAGCTCCCCTAAAGCTACACTGACATCATATCCCAGCAGCCCTGGACTCACCAGAGAGTATATCTTCTGACAGTTTTGTCTGGAGCCTTGTCTGAGAGCTCGGTGCAGAAAGATCTCCACCTCCTCTTCTGTGGTTTCCTCTCTGCAGACTAGAACCTCATCAGCAGACGGCAGAGGCTGCTCTGGACTCTCCATGTAAAAAGAGAGGGTGGTGGTGAAAACCTCTGCAATGGGGCACAGAACGAGATTGGGCCTTCCTTCCTGGAGAACCAACGGAAGGTGTCTGATCATGTGCTGCTGGTTCATCTCAGAGAGGCACGAGAGGAAGTTGGCTAGAGTCAAGATATCCAAGGACTCACACAGGTAAAGACTCATGTCTTTTTTGAATTGCTCCCAGAGTTGCTCAAGACTGTCCTCCGCATTACCATCTTCTTCATCATCCGAAGAAAACTCCATCAAATCGGAAGCCTCTTCCACGTCCACTTCAGTCTGTTGTGCTGAAGCTGGTATCACATCTTTGGAAGGTTCGTAATACATGTCATCGTCATCAGATGAAACATCTTCCAACTCCTCATCAGCATTCAAGCTCATACTTGCTGCATTAATGTAGGCGTCTCTGATCTCATTCAGCGTGCACTCGGGCTTTATGGGAAAAAG
>VOQK01010473.1:18682-54699 GCA_015052645.1 Benitochromis conjunctus | reverse complement strand
GCTTTATGGGAAAAAGTAAGTGCCATAACTGCAGAGGAACAGACGCCTGGCGTTGACACGCTTTGTGTATCCAGTGGCACAAATAAACCATCTGCTCTGAGGTGTAGTGGTTCAGCAAGCCAAAGCGGGAGCGCATGTTGCTGATGAAGGAACGCCATTCCTTCTGGCACGTATCCATGGACTGCGCAAGCTTTTGCAGCTGTGCTGTCACCTCACCGTAGTACATCATCTGTTTACCCTTCAGGGACAAGAAGGTGACTCTGATGCACGGCTGCTGCTGTCGTTGGCAGCACTCGACCTCAGCGTGCCAGTCTCTGAAGAGCATGTTCCCAGATGTTTGCATCTGAAGAAGGATGGTGCCCAGTCTCTGAACTCCCTCAAAAACCTACAGCACACAGGGACATGTTCTGCAGTTAATACTATCCTAAACCACAGACACCGGGTCTGCAGCTGAAATGTTCAGCTCTCTTTAGCTTAGGTTCTAGTATCAGTGGATAGAGCTGCATTTATTGCACAAAAACTAGTGAAGGTGTCAGATAAGATGACTTATCCTCATAGATATTCATCACACAGCTTTTTAATTCACCAACCAACAGTCAATAACAGGTCTGCCTTTTTCTTGAATACTTTGAGGTCTCTTGCATCCTATTACCTCAGCTATAAAAGTGGTGGAGTAAAAGCTTTAATTCAAGTACACAACAAGTACACAAGTCTGACAAATAAGATAAAACACAATAAAGAAGTTGAGAACCTTCCAGTGAGCCTTTTGTGCTACTTCCTTTGCTAACAAGAGTCATAATTTAACCATTTAAAAGCCGCTGACCTCTGTGAACCTGTTGACTTGCTCTCTGCCATGCTCCCCTTTGGACGACATGAGCATGAGTTTGTTTTGTAGCTCGAGCAGATCCTCGAGCTTGTAGCGCTTCTCCTCTCTGCTGCTTTTCACCGTTACCTGCACCATGTTTTGAAGACATCTCTGCAAAGGAAAAGAAAAAAAAGACTAATAAGAATTTGAAAATCATTTCAGTTCTTAGGCCCCATATTCTGTGTTTGTCACAGGAAGACTGTGCACTGACCTTCTCTGTGTTTTCATCAGACCATCCTATGTGATAAACTCCATTAGCATTAATAGAGGAAGCCAAGGAGAGCGAGGACTGCTCGACAGAGCCGTGAGTCTCCTTCAGTGCTTTTAGCCAGCTCAGTAACCGGGTAGACTCGCTCTAAAAAACAAGCCAAATACTATTATTGCTGCTTTGCAACATCAGCCAGGATGTAGGCATAAAAATAAGAGAGAAGATGTAAATACCAGTTTTTTACCAGTTTGTCAGGGAGCTTCTCGTCCCTACTTTGGGCGTCCCACACCTGCTGAGCACACCTCATGAACTCATCGAAGCCAGCTTGAGGGGAGAGGGAGTAGAGCAGAGGGGCATAGCCCATCACTGCATCATGAAAGCAGGCCACCTGATCGATCTCTGTGTCGTTCTCTCCAGCAGATATGGAAGCCAGATCCACGTAAACCTTCACGTCGCTCATGTCTGTTGACGCGAGAACAAAGTGAGGATGGTGGTATCTTCTTGCAAGGCCACGAGATTATTTATAAAAAGGGGAGACATTGTGTTTTTCATGAGACCACCTTACTTTTAAGGTTCTCTTTGACCCAGGTGACGAGAGTTTGGCTCGCTACAAACTCTTCCAGACAGGCGGTGTGCTGCTTGGTGACCTTGGAGAGTTGCATGCCGGCACGAAACAGGTCATCACTCAGAGAGGCCAGGACCCTATGCTTAAAGCTGTCCTCTTCCTGTGAAATGTAAGAATATAGTCAAATAATTTTTTTTTTTAGTTAATATCAATATAAATGTTTGGGCTTCTGTGTAACTTGTGTTTTAGCCAACAAATACCACCTTTTTAGCATTTAATTGTACCTACAGTAGGAGTCAAGATAGCTGAAGACACCAAAACAATGAGGAGAGCTACTGTAAAAATGTCCTGATGCATGCTCAATCATCCAAGTAAGTAAATCCCAAAAAGTTGATTCTGTTCATCTGGATGTAGCGTTTTCAGTGGGAAAAGCTCAGCAGACTGCAGGTTTCCCCAACCTTATAAACAGTACATTTACAGAGGAGGAGCTGTGATGATGTCTGGGGGTTTTGCTACTGCCACTGTTCCTGCAGAGACACACAGTCTCATCTAGTTCAAGCTCAGAGGGAAATTAATTTGTTTCAGCAAGAAAATTAGTTAAAAGACATCCAGACTCTGGAAGGGCTAGAAGCAGAGAGTCCTTCCAAGCTGATGCCTGACTGAAGCTCCAGGTGACAACCTTAGAAACTGTTAAAAACAAATTCTGGGAAATTTAACGTCTATTTGTTTTTCCTACACAAATCTAAATAGTTTTAACGTCTTCAGTTTTGGCCACCACGTCACAGAGAGTTTGACAACCATGCTTTAAGTAGATAGTAATATTCATAAAGTATTACCAGTTGACTGAGTGCTTGAATCTCAGTGAAGTGTCCCGAAAGCCTCATTTTTTCTGCAATTTTCAGCACTGCGCTGGCTGCAGCTGCCGCCTCATGGAGCTGTCTATACCTCTGGATCTGATCGAGCCTCATCTTCACCCAGTTCTCCTCAGGTTTGAACCCTCCTGCCTCAGAAAACATTTCCGACATCAGATTCAGCTCTGTTTTCATGATCTTTCCATCACCCTGGTCGCCAGACTCCATCAAAACCCGATCGAGCTGCCTGAAAGTGATATTTTCTTCTGCAATGCTCACGCCGAGGTCAACAAACTCCGTCAGCAGCGGCTTCCAGATGTTGTCGCAGACCTGTATTAGGTTTACTGGAGCAGGAGCTTGGGAGGGATATCTCGCTGCCAAAGATGAAGCTCCTTTGACCCACAAGGACAGAATCAGGTTGCTGTCACGCAGTTTGTCCATCTCTGTGGCCATTTTCAAGACATTCACACTGTGGTTATACCAGAGGATGCGTGGAGAACCAGCGGTCTTTAATTTCCCTTCAGCATCAAAGAACTGAACAAGCATCAGTTTGTTCAGACTCACAGCGTGGAGATCTGCATTGTGCTGCGCCTCCAGGGCCACCATCTCAGGAACTATTTACATAAGAACCATGTTAGTGTGAAGAAGCCATAAAACCACCACACAGAGCAAAAAATATTTAAAATGATGAAATGAACTGCATTCATCACTGTCCTCACCTGTGATGCTTTCTGTAACCTTTGCTATCATCTTTATGAGAGTATCCAGCTGCCGTTTCCTCTGCATGAACGTGTTCAGATCTTTCTCTCTCTGAGCTAAAACATCGTCCGCACTGACAGGAACCTTCTCAGCTTTGGCGTTTGTCTTGTCTGTGGAAAACACGATGCAGCTCATATTAATCAAGGCAGTTTGTGACCTCTTAGGTCCAAGCCATGCAAGCATGAGCTAAAGAGACAAATGGAGGAAATTAGCTTGGATATTCTAATTAAGTTTACATCTCTCTTGTACTTAAATCTTCTGAATATCTCTTTTATTATAAAGGACAGTATGTGTGAGATGATGTCTTATTAAACACAGAATAAAGGAATAGCAGATTGTATATGATGGTTCTTACATTGCTGGTAAAGCTTCTTAAACTGCTCCCGGTATTTCAGGCAGGTCTGCAGGTCTCCCAGAGCCACGTCTCCTCGAAGCAGAGACCCCACCAGAGAGTGTACGGCCTCCAAACAGCTGTGGACCACCTGCCCTGCGGTGTCGTCCAACTGGATCGCCTTCCAGTCACCTGGACCAAAGCAGTAACACCGCAGCCATCACGAAACCCAAACAGCACTGAGTAAAAATTTAAAGAAGACATAAATGAGCAAATAAAATGACGTACCCATCAACAGGAGATGGCTCATGGCGGACTGAGGGTCGAGCAGCTGAAGCACCACGCTGTCTCTGAACCGTGCAGCTGACTCGACCACGACAGCAGACACAACAGCAGCACAAACAACTTTCCCCTTAGAGGTCAGATTTCGCATCAGGTCGCCCTCCTGCCTTCTCTAAAAACACGAACACAGAACACATGTTTACTCCCTACTCCATAATGTATGCTATATACAGTTCATCAATACTGACTTTAATGTGAATGGTAGAATTTTCAGTAAGTGTTGTTAAAGTGCAACCTCCACACATTTATTCAAAGCTGATGTAAAAGCAGTCGTAGACATTTTACATTCACATAAAAAGAAAAATTACTAATTTTGAGAAAGTTTATTATAGCTAACTAAAAATGAACTAAATGACAAACTATAAGGAAAAAACTTTTAGTTAACTGAAATAAAACCCCTCAAAAAAAACCCAAAATATGTATGGAAACTAAGTTTAAACCAGGTTTCTTACATTTTAGTCTTTTTTAATAGGGTCAAATTTGCAAAGACACTAATGGCCAGATTTACTAAATGGGGCAAAATGCAGTGTGAGCACAAGCCCTATTTTTGGTGTCATGATAGAGGAACTCGCTGAAATGCATATAGAGCAGAGTCAGGTGCAAAGATCTCTGAGTTCCCACCTCTTACACACAACCCTGTCACTGAGCTCTCGTTTTAAATAGTTTGTGCTCAGTAAATCTGGCCCTTAGTCTGAGGAGCTGGTGATGCAACAATGTAACTGTGAGTTACGTTTTGGTGCATAGTTCCTGCTCTGAAATCCTTAAATCTTTTCCTGACTACATTTACGATGTATAAATTAAATATCATATTTTATAGTGAAACTAATATGTAATAAACTAACACTAACAAAAAACAAACAAACAACAAACCAGCTAAACCAGTCTGAAAACTAACCAAAACTAAAATAAATAAATAAAAACTCATTAAAAATATGAAACTCTAATAACGCTGATAACTGATAGAAGCTCACAAAAACGCGTTTTATAATGTTTGGATTAATCAGTTTTGTAGCTCAGAGGTCATCATTAAAAACACAAAAGATAAATCTTACATTTGACCTGCTAAACACTAACTGACCTAACTTGGCACCGTAGAGCAGCCTTTAAATAAAAAGTTAAGTTTAAAATCATATCTATCAACTGAGTGATTTATTAAACCAGCTCTCTCTTACATTATTTGGTGATTTGAGGTTTTGAGTGCACTGATGGAAAAAGTCAGGTCAAAGCACGAGACACAGACTGTGGGAGAGAGCGAGGGGTCACCTGGACGTGAAAGTATGGTTGCTGTTTGACCTAAACTACATTGTGACCCTGGTGATAAAGCATTACGTCACTTAAAACACTTTAAAGTGCATCTTAAATCTCTACCTGTTTGATAAAAGAAAAAAAAAGTCTAAAACTTTGGAAGTGCTCTTTACAGGTTTTAAAAGTGAATATTGATCCTGCGCTCTGAGTCAATCATTGATTTGTAGCGTACCTGGCAGATTGCCTTGATTGCAGAGTGACACAGCTCGTCCAAACAGGCCTGTATGACGTCATGTCTTTTACTTAATGTAGCCTGGGATGACTCGAGGCAGCAGAGCATGACTTTGTCCTCGTCGCTTGTCTGTAAATTAAAACAGCTGCGGTGAGTTCAGAGGGAAAACGTGTACATGCTGAAAACAAGACCAGTCTAAAAGAATCTGAGCTCAGGTGTTTCTAAAACAAGACCGGTAATGTTGGTTTGACACTGATCGGGCCCTGACCTTGGACACCCTCTTCCTCAGGTCTTTTTCCAGGCTCCGCCTCCAGCGGGATGAAACTTCCTCAGAAGAGCACTCGACCTTCAGCAGCGCATCCCACATCTGAGAATTCATCACAGGCATTAAACGAGGTGAACTGAGTGGTTAGAGGCAGGGCTGATGGGTAACTCTGATTATCTAATCAGAATAAAATACTAAAATCAGCGCAGATTACATTTAAAATAAGTGCAATAAGATTATAGTTACATTATCAAGGATTCCTTTTTTACATTTCAGTTACATCTTTACAATGTGCAATTACTGACCATCAAAAAATCAATCAATAAATCATTATTAGTAATGTAGTTTGCTTTTATCAGCTGTGTTTGCTACATACCTCGATTTCCTTTGGATAGCTGAGTGATTTTGATGATGTCAGGAGCGGGCGGTTAAGCAGTTCATCTCTCTTCTCTCTGATTTGCTCCTGCGTTGCAAACAAGTCCTCCTTTATGTTCTCAAACTCATCTTCTTTGGACTAAAAGACACAAAACAAAGACGACAGATCTAAGACAATGGACCATGCTGAGGCATTATGAGACACATAACATGAAGGGCTTTTACCTCGTTTCTCAGTTTAGCCTCCAAAATCTCTGCTAACTTCAGCACCAGCTGGTAGGACAGGACGATGGCCTGGTACCACGGGACGATTCGCACTAAGCGGCACGTGTTCTTTGCAACACCAGTGCTGATCGTGAACATATCTTTGATGGTTTCACGTTCAGTAATTCTACAGAGACAAAGTTAAAGTTACAAAAAGCACAACATCAGAATGTATGGAGCATATTTCAGCTGTCATTACCTGTTCTTCTCTCTGTCTACCTTCAGCAGGATGTGGGTAAAGCACTTACAAGCCTGCTGCATGTAGGAAGAACAAAGGTGATCACAGAGGGTTGTTTTAAAGATGGAACAGTGTCAATTTGCAAGTTTATATTATACAACTAGTTATTTTTTCCCACCTTTACATTCTCTTCCTCTTTCTTTAGATCCATACTTTCCGCACATTTTCTCAGTCTGTACAACAGACTCTGGATCAGGTGTTCTGCAGATACTCCTGTCAGGTCTGAAAATTCAGGAAGATCATCAAGTGCAACCAGAGATAACCAGCTCACCAGGAGCAGCGGTGTCTCTGTAGCTAGTGATAAATGCTTCTGGATCAGAGAGAGCATCCTCCTGTGGATAGAAAATACTTCAGTAAATCTGATCGACACTTGAGGGGAATAAAGAAAGCTTAGATGGGCTTGAGACAGACTCACCTTCTGTTGTCGGGGGAGAACTTGATAGTCTCTCTGAATCCACTAAAATTGATGCTTTGAAGTCCAGACCAGTTCTCTTCTTCAACATTTGCACCCAGTTTCATTGCATCAGCTCCGGGCTGTCTGAGTTTGAAGAGGAGAGGAACGAGCAGGACGACCTCTGCCACCCTGTACTGGACACAGCGGTTTATCAGACCCACCACAGTGCTGAGGGGGAAAAAACCGAACCATGTGAGGATTCAAGCTCAAATGTCAACACCTCAATCAGTACACCAAGATAATGTTTACTTCAAACTACAAAATACTATTATAAAAGTATGCACATATGAATACATGAATCTTCTATATCTCTGTGTTGCTATAACTATCCAGTTTATGGCTGCAGGTTTGCAGTCCTTAGCTGATAGCGTGGCACTCTACCATCTTCTCCACATGTGGTCATTTTTCGGATCCAGAAAATCAAAATCTAAATGTCCTTAATGCTGAAGTGAAGGCTTCAAAATATTGAAAACAAGCTGTCATTGTAGCTGAGTGGGTAGAGCAGGCAACCAATATACCAAAATAACAGAGCAGGGGTCTGAGCTTGATTCTGCCGTTTTATACTAAGAACCTCAGAAGGACTTTCCAAAACTGACACAATTTTGATTGTAAAAACTTACTATTGTGTGTTTGTGAAAGAACTCTGCAACCCGTCCAGGTTTTTCTTGTCCAGTGCAGACTCTGAGACCAGGAGACACAGCTCAGCCCAGCCTTTAACTCCAAGTTCAATTCGGCAATTTTGGGTAACCATGAAAATAGAAATCCCGAGAACGAGAGGACTAGTGTCCCTGCAGGAGCTCGGGATCTTCTCCTTTGGCTCTCCTTTTAAGATCTGGAGCAAGTTCTCTGAAATCAGCTCTGACACCTGAAAATAAAAATGTCTGTTAACAGTGGTATATCAAAGCAACTGTTATTCACTTTGAATTTTTCTCTTTTCGCAGAACACACCTTGACCTGAGGAGGACATGAATCGTCTGGGTATGATATCCTTCTGCCAGCAGAACCAAGGCTCTCCATAAAATACCTCAAATTTTGGCACAGGTTCTCAGTGCTCTGCTTATCTGACGGAGGCCATTTGTGGAAGATTCTGTTCAGCAGAGTTGTAGCTGAGGACTGCCAGGCATTTGAAATCTCCACACCCTTTGAGTTCTTAAAGCCAATCATGTGGAGACCTTTTTGCCACATTGACACATTGTCGCGCAAAATGAATCCTTCATAAAGGTGCAGCTCTGCATAAAACATTGACATGTGATCAGTTTAAATAGAAAGGAACCAACTTGGAGGGTTGACATTATCAAGCTAAATGATCGCTCGTCTTACCTTTTATGTTTGAGTCTGAAGGAATGTAAATATTTCTTGTGGCAGTTCCTGAAATCTCTTTGTTTCGCTGCTTTACACCATACCAATAAGTCACCAAGGTTCCTCTATGCAAGCTGCTTTCTTCAACAGAGAGGCTTGCTTCAACCAGATAACCTTCCTGCTTTAGTCCACTAAAGATACAATATTGAACATTTCACTGGAAGGAAATTCATGCCATTATTAATATTTAAATTTTGTCTAATTTCTGTCCTTGCAGCTCTGGATTGGTCCGAAATCCAGAGAAATCATAAAGGTGTGTGTGCGTGTTAAAACAATGCCAAGAGGAAAGACAGGTGTCTATTGTTGCTGCCCATCAATCTGGGAACAGTTACATGACCATTTCCAAACAATTTGATCAACATCATTCTAGAGTGAGGAGGATTATTCACAAATGAAAAACAATCGAGTCAGTTGTCAGTCTTTCCAGGAGTGGACATCCCAGCAAACTAACCCCAGCAAATCTGCACCAGAATGGCTGAAAAAGAAATTCGATGCCTAGTCAAAGTTCAGACCTCAACCCAACTAAAATCCTGTGGCGGGACCTTCAGAGAGTCAAGCCTCGATGACCTGTGAGACACTGATGAAGTCATACAGAAAACCATTATGTTCGAGGTGGTTCGATGAGCTGCTGAATCACAGAGTGCACTTAGTCTTTCACACACTGCTTCTGGGTATTGGCTTAGTGAAATATGTATTTGATTAAATTTAGGCACAAAAATTACTTGATGAGGTTTAAGCATGCACTGTCACAGCAGTAACCCAACTTAACACAACTGACAATGTCAAATTGACTGGTCCTTCTCACTAATGCTATAAAATGACACATCAGTGCACAAACACGTTTGATTATTTTAGATGTACAGCACTTTGGGCAGCTGTCATTGTTTAACATGTCCTATAAAACATGAGCAGTAACGAACACAACCTAAAAACGAGAACAGGCAGCGCTAAAGTACATTATATTCTGTGTATTAGAGCTGATACAAATTTTATCAATACTTACACAAAATGTTTCATGTCAAGAGGAAAAGAAACTTCGTGCTGAAGCAGCACAAGTGTGTCATATTGGGGGTTGAATCTAAACGCTTTGTCCAGCACGGCGTAGATGTGAAAGGTGAACATAGGAACTCCGGGTGGAGGTCTCACTGGGCTTCGATCGCTGTGGAGTGAAAAAGATCAAAGTTTAACTGTGAGCTTTCGCTCCAGAGTTTAAATAAACTGTAAAAATGAGTCTTACCGCGTGCTTTGGGATGTTTTTTCTGCAGTTTTAGTGGCTGCCACGGTGGACTGTTTGTTACCCCCTCCCTCTCCAGCCACAGCTTTGGCATATGACTTCTGTTTGGCACCTTCTTCAGTTTGAGATGCAGCACCTGAACCTCCTGCAGAGGTATTCTCCTCTTTAGGCTTTGACTCCTTCTCAGTTCTTTGCTCCTTGGTTGGCTCTGATGATGCTCCTCCTCTTTCTGGATTTTGCTCTGATGGAGTCTGAACTGAGCCGTCTCCTTGCAGCTTGGGTCCAGGTGTGTGCTTGTTCTGATCTTCTTGCACCTCAGCAGCTTTCTCTGTGGCGGGTTGAGTCTGTTCACCCTTTCCCTCGTCTTGTTTGTGCACAGGAAAGTCTGTCTGTGTTTCCTGATTCTTCTGAGTAACAACTTGAGTCTGTGTGCCTTTATCTGAGCCTTTGAGCTCCCTTGTTTGAGTTTGAGCTTGCACCATCTTAGGATCTTTCTGCACTTTTTCGCAACCGTTTTCTTCTTTTTGCAAGTTGTCTTCAGTCTGGGGAACCTCAGGCTGTGTTTTTAAAGACTCACTGTCCTGAGTTTGGCTGCTTTCAGTCTCCATAGCCTCATTCTGGTCCTTCTGTATGATTTCACTTTTGACATCTGCCTCTCCCTTAGCATTTTTTCTTCTTTGATTTCTCCTTCTTCTCCTCTCCTTCTCTCGACTGTTCCTGCTGGGGTTTCCAGCTCCGTGCTCCTAGAACACACATTAATTTATATATTTCACGACGGCTCAAACACCGCTAAGAGGCCCCTGAAAGCTGTTTGTTGTGACTGCATTTCTACCGTATCTCTCTTCCGTGGTCTTTTGGTTGCAGAATCCTCAGCTTCTTTGGTTTGCACCTGCTGCCCACTGGCACAGTGGGGGTCTCCTCCCCCCTCCTCCATCTTTGGGGACACCTTTCTCAGGTGAGCCCCTGCTCTGCAGGAACTGTCTTTAAATATAAAAACGCAGGCACAGTTACAGCTTTTAATCTCTGGGAGGCTTACTATTCAGGTCAAGGTTGTTGTATTATACTCAATAAGGGAGTCGCAAAATGAGTGCAACTAGTCTTCTTTATACGAGCAGAAATACCTTAAAAATACAGTACACAGCATATCATGACACACACTCTCCAATGATTTCATTTATAGTCATAAAAAACATCCCATTAGGTTGCCTCATCTTATCAGCAGTACAAATGAACATGATAACAATTAATTTATGATAAAATGAAGCAGAACAGCAAATGACAGCATCATATTTTAACAAAATAACATCATAACGTTTAACATAAGGAATAAAAACGACCATAAAGTACCAGAGAGACACACAAATCTGCTGAGAAGCGACTGTGGCATTAAAGGTAATAAGAATACAATACAAATAAACGAGTACGCTTGTTATTACTGCATAAAAGGACAAGAATGACCGTAAAATCTGTAATAACCAAGTGACATTTCTTAAATAAAGACAAAAACACATGAAGTTTATGTTGTGCTTCCTTACCTGTTTGTATGTTAGCTTCGCAAGTCGTACACTAAAAATCTGCCAGTCAAACGTCTGTTAAACTTCCTGATGGACCCGCCCACACCCAGGGACTGTCCCCAAAGGTTCAGACTCACGTACTTACCAGCGGTCTCCCCATTATTGATCTAACATATAAGTTTTCATTTTTAAAATATTACTCAGTTTTATAAAAATCAGTTTAAGTCAGTAGTTGGTTAGATAATGCACTCTTTACAGAGTTGTTCGTGTTGTTTCTGTACATAAATTCTTGAGAGTCCCTAAACCGGAAAGCAACCTTTACAGTTTCGTTTCTCTCTCTCTCTCTGCAAAGAAGAAACTTATTCAGGTGATTATCGGAAGTTTCACTTTTAGTACCACAACACAGTAACCCAGCCTCTCACATTATTATTGTTAATTACATTTATCTTTATTATTATTATTTTTATTCTATTTTAAAACAAAAAACTACTTTGTGACGAAAACCCGGGTTTATTTTGAAGAAAAAGACAAAATCACATCAAATATGTGTAATAAATCCACATTATTCTCGCTAAAGGATACTACTACTACTACTACTACTAATAGTAATAACTTTGCTCTAGAAAAAGCCAGCAACCAGTCCAGGGTGTACCCGACCTCTCCCCCGTGACGACACTTTAAAAAATGAATGGATATTAATAACCATGGGTATGCATTTTTCATAACAACTTTTAATGAACCTGTGAATTTCCTGCATGTGTAGATAACTTGCATAAAATCCTAGTTAAGGGTTAAGTGAAGTAACACTAAGGGTATTAGGCTCAGTTAACTACTAAAACAATGCACACAGATAGAAACACAAAAGTGCTCCAAACAATATTGTGCACCGATAAAACCAAGTAAAGAAGAATCGAAACTGAAACATGCTTTTATTTTGACACCACGGTTATTGACAACCTGAAGATTGTTAGAAGTCCTCAAGCCTTGTAGCAAATAGGCTTTTATTGTGAAAGAACATAAAAACCATGTCAGACATATTGACCACAACAAGTTTTGACTAATATTATTATTAACTTTATTTAAATTCATTTTGTATTAAGTCAAATATGTCGAGAGATTGAACTGGACTGAAAGCCAAAAGAGCACTGTTTGGATCTTCGTGATGCTGGGGAGACACCTGCTGGTGAAGAAGAGTATAACAGCTCCTCTGGATCAAATAGTAATTACCCAATTATTAAAAATGAGTTAGAAGAAGCAGCATAAGAAGCAGCATTTTTGATTACTTTAGACTGAACAGAACAGAAAGAGAGCCAACACTGTGCACTTTATTGATGTTCTTACTTTTTTGTTTTTGGTCCAGCATCTGAGACTTTTTTGTGCAGATTTGTGTGGATTCAGAGTTCAGGGAAGCAGGGAGGCTTTCTTTGCTGTTCTATTAACATGTGTGCAAACTGAAGGGTGAAGATGTTAATAAAGTTTATTTTACAGTCTCTTCTTCTCAAGTCCAAGTTATAAATGTGATGTGCACAGCTTTAAAGTGAAAGTGCACCAGAAAACACAGTGAGGTAAAATATGAGACAGACATGTAACCCCGTCTCCGCCCGAGTGCGATGCTGTATCCTCAGTCCTGTGAGCCGGCAGGTTTCTTGATTCTCCGAATTACGACCCGACTCCTCCGTCCATTAGGCCGACCTCCAGCACCATCCGCCTCCCCTGGCAGTGACCCTGGGGGTCGGGGTTCACCTCGGAGTGGTGCAGGGCTCCTCCCTAATCTCACATTGTCCACAAAAGCCTCCACTCCATCAAACTTGGTCGTGAGCTCTGCGAGACGCTCCTTCAGGGAGTTGAACTCTTTGTAAAGATCTCCCAACGCTTCTGACAGAGGCTGGATCCTGAAAGAACACAAAAAGTGTTTTTTCCTCTCCAACAGTTTCAGTTTTGTATTTCCTCTCTATGCCCTCTGTTTGTCTCTTCTCTTTGACCTCTTGGTTGTGAAAAGCAGTCTCCAAGTATATTAGCCCATGTAAGAAAAAGGCCCTTCAGTCCTCTTGATCTATGATCTCAGGAAGCACTTTTCTGATGAGCTCATGGTCTCAGTCGCTACTTTTAACTCATACTGAATACCACGTGTTAATTTCTTTTAAATTGCGGTCACATTTAGAAAAAACAAACAAGAGCATTTGCATTTCATTTCAACTTTCGATATTAGTGTAAATCTGTCAAATTAAAGCAGATTTACACTTTTAATGTTACAGTTATTCTTTACATTTAGACTGACCCAGACTGATGTAACTGTACCGCAGGAGCCCTAAAACAGAAGACCTCACCTGCCATAGTCGGGCAGCACGGTGTTGTGGTCATGCAGCAGCAGATCTTTGACCTGCGTCATGATGGCGTATTTCCAGTTGTCTAAAACCAGCGTGAGGTTGGCACATCCTCTGGTGCTCACTCTCTCCGCTGCAGGTGAGCAAGCGAGGAAGACAAGCTTTATTATTTTCTGCTTTTGAACTCATTACATCAGCAACAACTGTACTGTAACTGTACTACATGACTTCATTTATACAAGTAACACGAATTATTAAAACTTTGAGGAAAGGAAGAGTGGTGGGGAAGTTTTTAGGGTCGTATTATCATCAGTGCAGAGCTACAACTAATAATAGTTTTCACAGCCTGTGGATTAGTTTCTCTATAAACTGACTGGTGTGTAAAACTTGCCATGGGTGCAGATTTTAGGCAGACACGTCTCTATTATTATAAATTATAAAACATATTTAAAAATGAAGGAAGCACATGAACATCATCTCAGCAGGGGCAGGTCTTTTCTCTTCAACTGCACTTCTTTTTAATAATAAAACATAAACTTGAAGTTCACAGAACCACTGAATCTGAGCCACAATAAAAGAGGAGAACGAGCTCCACCGCTAGGAGTTTTAAAAGGTCTGAGCCACTTTTATACTTCAGTATAGAAAGGTTTTTTGATAACTAATCCTTAACATTAGTTAGCTGGATGAGATTCTTCTTAAAAACACAACAAAACACAAAGATGCTTGAACGTGCAGAAATCCTGTTGAAGCAAACCTGAGCTGCCGAATAAAGCTGACGAACTGGAATCAATTATTTATCATTTACAACTTTCGGCAGGTTACTTCAAAACAGAAAACAGAAAATCCTCTTGACGTGCAAACCTTCAGATCTGTTAACGTTCACTCAGTGTTACCAGGACTAACATTAAATGAGGAAAACTATGAATAATTATTTGAAACAATTATAAACTTCACACTTATAGCAACATTTATTCTAAGCATTTGGCTTTTATAAGAAATGTATTCTATTTATTTATTCAAATAAATGTAGTCAGGTAGAAACAAACAAACTAAAGCTCTGCTGAAAGAATGACATTTAAAAAAACAACAACATTTAATTAAAGGACAGGAAAAACATTTACTTGGCTAAAGGCATAATTCATGGTAACTCCAGCTACCAGATTTGGGGATTTGTAGGTAAAAAGAGTTTAAAATAAACTGTAAACATGCTCAGATGCTTAACTATAAATATATTTGACTTCAGTTTCATTTAAATACTAATAATCTATCTTTTAATGTGTATTTGTGCTCAAAAGTGTGATCAGGAGATGCTTGAAATGATATAAAATATATAAATATAACCAGCAGCAGATTTCTCCTCTCAAAAAGCGTCCCGTAATGTCGATGTGATAACACTGAGCTGTTAAGTCTTGCCTTCATTCCTGTGATCCCACTCTGGTCTCCAGCTTGTTTTCGGTCTCTGAGCGACGCACAGCGCTGCAGACAACACGAGCAGGACTCCAGCGATTCTCATCCTGATAAACAAAAACCCAGACAACACACAAATGAACCCTGAAGCTCTCACCGAGTGTGAAGCCATCGTCTCTGCCATGGAGAAAAACAGCAGTCGAAGCAGTTAACGTGTAGGAAACCTACCTGTTCTGGCAGTCAGAGGTAAAATGAGGAGATCTCGATAAAACTGATGCTTTTTAATCTGAAACAGAGGGAGGGTCTTCAGTCCCCACTCCCATCAATCGGAGCGTCATATATCAGGATTTCACAGTGTGGGGGAAACCTGGTTTCCATCTCTATTAAATCAGTTTGAGGGGTCAAAACTACAGAAGAAAAGAGGGGGTTGGATAATGTCAAGCTGATATTTTAGAAACAATATTTAATCGGGCAGAAAATGTCCAGAAGAGGAAAACAAAATAAAAAAAAACAGCATATGTTTAAGAGTCATAGCTGGAACATGATCTCAGTCCTTTGAGAGCTTCAGCGAAGCTCTTTGATGTTTTAAGGTCAGTTTAAAACTTTCTGCTCTTCATCTGCTGTCCATGTGAGCTCAGAGGAGACCAGCCAGCCCAGATCGCCTCCACAGGGACTGATCATAGCAATTCAATGCAGTCACTTTATTAGCGTTTTCTCTGCATGTAAACATTCCACTTCAAATGATGAGAATTTACTGAGAGATGCTTTCATGGTGACATAATTGTTTTAATGTGAGGAAATATTAAACCAGTTGATACCCATTTATAAAACATCTACAGAGACAAATGTTATTGAAATGCTTTTCAGTGAGTTGTAAGACTAAACTGTAAAGGCTGTTGTCTAAAAGTCCACAGACCGGCAGACTCAGGTTAATTCTTCATGAGCGCCATGGATCGAGACAGAGCTGCCTTCAGGACGGGATCCCAGCGAGGTTCTCCAGCCTGGCTTCACTAACACTTTTCCAGCAGTCACCAGTCATGCAGAAGTTGTCCCTGACTTCAGCTGAGCTGGAAGATAAAGCTTTCCATTTACCAGTAGATTGATGCTCTAACCCTGACATATGGCCGTGAGCTCGGAAAGAACAAATCATTAGTTCTTTAGTTTTTTCTGAATGATGATTTGAGACTCTGAATAAGTCTGGTGCTACTGAAAAAACATGAAGCACAGATTCATCCTCCGCAGATCAGATTGATTGTGAACCAGGAAGAACCAAGAAAGCAAAGACAGCCTTTTCCCATCAACTCCTTTTTTATTGTTTCAAATCCAGGTCAACAGCATACAACTGTCAGGGTCCTCAGTTAGCTCTGTGGAAAGTGAGGAACGGCTGCAAGTCCAAGAGCATGCTTGCTCAGCAAACGGCCCCCGGGTCAATACAAAAGGAAAAGGTCACCGCTGTCCGTCAGCATGACGTCAGAGAAATCACGCTCAGGAGGGGCGATGATACCACCGGGCAAAAAGAAAAGAACTCAATCTACAACTAAAAATATATTCTCACTCCATCAATGGAATTACTTTCAAAGAAGCACACGTCTCATAAATAGCAGAAATCTGGCGCCCACGACTCATCCTCTGACCTGAAGAGCCCTATTTTCAATAGCTGCAGTTCATCTCTACAGTACTGATTATTGATTTCATTAATGTGGATCATTGTTGGGGCAAAAAGATAAATAAAATAAAAGTGTTGGAGTGGGGGAAAAAAAAGAAACACCCAAAATAAACCTGGAAGGTGGCAACAAAAGATGGACGGAGCTTATGGGCACACAAGCACTGCCTTAAACCTGCATTCTCTGTAATGGCCAGCAGGGGGCGACTCAGAAAGACTTCCATGTGTATAGAAGCTCCATGGATCTAAAACCTGATTACGCGGCTTTCTGCTGAGTGTTTCAGGTCTTCTTGAACACGTGATGCTCATTTAGGAAATTCTGTTTGTTATGAGAGTCACAAACAGAGGACATGAATCCATTTCAATTACCAAATGTGGCGCAGAGAAGACCCTCAGCTGGGACTTAAATAAGGTCCGTCTTTTAAGTACAGTCTGAAGATGGTGTACATAGTTACTGTGCAGCTTTATGGTGTTTGTGTCCCTTTATATGCATTAAACTGGTCAAAACTTCCAGAAGTACTAGAAAAACATGAACGCTAACGTTGGCCACACGTGTTAAACACCCCAAAATTCCCTTTAAACAACACTATAAATGGACATCAGCTGGTTTTGTTTTTTGCTTAGATGTTAGAAAACCAGAACAAAAGAGGGTTTTTTCTCCTTATGATGGTATGTCTTGGTCCCAATATTTGCTGCAAAAATAAAATTGTGAACTATCACAATAAATCAGTAACTCAAATTTTTAACGGTATTTTTAACCAGTACTGAGAATTTTCAGAGCACCACAAATTAATTTCCCTTTAGTTCCGCAGATCCTCTTTCACAGCTGACATCTCAGCCCGTCTACGCAGGTGAAATACAGGTGGACTGATTTCAAACAGCACTAATACACCCAAAGCTTTTTCTGCTATAATACTGCAAGTAATTTGCTGTAAATTGGACGAACAGACTTGGGGATTAACGTGGATTTTGGGAGGTGGTGCCATCTAGTTTGCAGGTTTAATTTGGGTGTTTTTCCCTCTCCCACCTGTGTTCACCTGTGACCCCTCGCACTCACAGCGATTAAAAAGAAAAAAACCTGCAGGGGACCATCAGCGGAGGAACATCAGTTCTGCCCTGGCTGGCAGGCAGGGAGGTGAAAGTGGCGAGCACCAGTTGTTTCTAAAGCACCTCACGGATGATACTCTGCGAGTCTGTGATGAGAACGATGAAGGCGGGTGGTTGTCCTGGGGAAGTAGTTTAACAGAGACACAGAACATACAGCTCATAAAATAACAAAGCTACATATTGTGCCTGCTCGAGTTCAAACCACCAAATTCAAACGCTACAACAAACCAGCAAAATAAAAAAACTACTTTAGGCTCAGTCAAAAAACAGGGCGATCATCACCTCCGTGTTCGATCAGAGGAGGGCGTCTTTTCAAATTTAATACTGAAAATAGAAACTCTATTTAAGTGGGATTACTGTGGACCTCGTAGTGTTTCCAGGTCTGAGCTTTGACTGATGATTGTACTTTAAGGGGCTCATCAAAGAGACCTATGAAAACCTGACGGAGCCGAGCCCACGCTGAAGATTCAAAATGTTAAAGTATACGCTACAATCTGATAAAAAACCAAAAAAGAAAAACGCTTAATTAATTTAACAGTATCAATTCTTAAATGTATTCATACACAGCAAGATTTTCCAGAAGACATCATGACAGTGAGCGGGGCACTGATGTGAGAAAAAATCCAAACACTCGAGTCTTCGCTGTTGTCCTGAGTCACAGCAGGATTTATCTGAGCGAGGAGGAGGGCGGCGGGATTATTTGAGGGAAAGGGGGGTCTCAGCCACAGAGGCTTTATCTAAAACGTATTCTGCCTCTCAGAAAAGCAACTGTGTGAAGGGATTCAACCTCACCCCCAAAAAAACTCTGATTCAACTTTATTTTGACTCAGTGAAACTGATGTAAACGAGCAAATCCCTCTGCACGTCACAGCAGCCTGTGAGATGGGAAGGGCAGAGGCTTCGACGTGAGGCGAGAAAAGAAAAGATCGGTGACGCCGTCAGAGTCTCGCAGCTGGTCCTGGTGCAGGGACTGAGCTCGATCGGTGTAGGGCGTGGAAGCAGGGTGGGGGCGCAGGGTTTTAACTGCGGGGCAGGCTGCACATTTCACAGTGCTCTGTGCCGGGCTGGTTCATGAAGGTACAGTGGAGGCAGGACCACATGGCGGAGGAGGAGGCGGGAACCGAGGGGCCGCCCATAGCCCCGTAATCCAGAGAGCTGGAGGGCTGCCCACCCACTGTACCTGGAAGGACAGGAGAGGAAAACAGGACATTACCACAGTGAAAAGTCGAAGGGGAACAGCCTCTCTGGGAAGAAAGCCTCCATCTTTACTCTGATCAACTGCTGAGTGACCTACACCTTTATGAGGTAGGAAGCTACTTTGTAGGGGCTTCTTTCAGGGGCTGATTGGTTAATCTGATCACACTCATGGTGGCACCAGCAGCCTATTTAAACTAGTATTAAAAATAAAACTTTCTACAGATGTTTAGATGCATTTCAGACAGAACGGGTGCTGTCTGGGCCACCGCTGAGTCTATTTCACATTTCCTTCACAAGGCAAAGTAAAGCACAGTCAACATCCTAGAAACACTCTCACTCTTATAATTAACTTTAAGTTCAGTGGTCACAGGGACACCTGTGACCACCATCTCTGCGGTTTCTTCTTCTACATGTTACAATTCAGGAATCATTTGGTAATAAGTGGACATAAGTGGGTGCTTATCAGCTGAACAGCTAAAACAGTATCCAGCTATAACATCTGTTTGGTTCTTTACTCCCTTTTTTAAACTAAGCCTTGTCTATAGATATTAAAACAGTTAAAAAGAACACCAAGATAATGAGATACAAGCTAACTTAGTAGCAACAGGACGTCACCTTAGACAAAGCCTGTAATACACACTGGTGGAAGCTGGAAAATTACAGGTGGTAAAGATGCAGAGGTCACAAGCAGGCAGAGTTTATTTCTGTAGTCTGCTGACTTAAATAATCCCCAATAATCTGCTTACTAATGAGCTCAAATCAGCAGCACACACCATCTGAGTGATTTTCCACTTTATAGAAATGTCTGCAGCTTCTTTCCTCCTGCTGCAGTTCAAAGTTAGTTCAGAGACACTTTTGTTTTTTTAAGTGAATCATTTTTTTGTGCTCCTGCAAAAATTATTTTCACCATAGTAAAATATAAATATTTATTAGTAATATTTAATACCAACTATACCAAACACATGTGCGCTCGAACAGGTTTTGTGCAGTCACAGTTTGAGGCGCCTTTTTGAAAGAGCGTCTAAGCTTAAAAATGAGCTGCAGTTCAAGAAGGTGGAGTCTATTTGCAGGAAGAGAGACTCACAGGGGAGGCAGATGATTCTGTTGCTATATATTTATGATTATGTGCAGATGAGAACCGTATGAAATGTACAATCACAAAACCAAGTTTAGGGGCCCCTTAAAAACAGAATTTAAATGTGTGGTTTATATAAAAAGCTGACTTACTGCACAGCTGCTCGATGGTGGCCCACTGCTCAGACTTCTTCCAGGTCTGTGCCAGATCCTCATTAGAAGTCTTCACTGCTTCAAGTAGCAGCCCGATGCTGTCCTGCAGATACAAACACAAGCTTTCATCCATCTGATGAAAATTATTCAAGATGCCAAGGAGTTAAAAACAAAAACAGTACACCAGAGTTTGTTTAGCATGTCTGTGTCTTATGCAGGACACCCAAATCTGATCAAGCGGTTTATTACAGAAAAAGTGTTTTTGACCGTCGTGAGATGGGCCAGTGTGAAAACGAGCAGAAAGGTCTGAGTGAAAACATCCTTGGAGGAGTAACTACTTCCAGACTGGAGAAGAATGCGGTCGAACCCTTCGTCTGCATTACAAATGGGAAACAAATGAAAACCTGAAAGCGTCAAGGCTTTGAACTTACTCTCAGAGGCATGACTTCATTGGTGACGAGGAAGAGGAGCAGATGAAAGTCTGACACGATGTTCAGGAATGATGTGGAGGTGCACTGGGACAGGTATGTAGCTAAACTATGAAAATCCTGCAAACGAACAAGAAAAACAAGAAACATTATTAGACCACACCTTCACAGTCACTGACTCAGGCATGTCCACACAGTTTCCAGCATGGCTGCTATTTTTAAATTCCCTGTCTGAAAGTTCCTTTCTAAACACTTATGCCGTGCACTCTGAGATTGTACCACACCACAGGAGTGGAAGAGGTGAGTGTTATCAGCTATGGGATTTAGGCCCTGACTAGCAGGTACTCAGACGTAGTTTATCCTCACATTTAGATTTAGGTGCTTAGAATTTTACTGTACTGTTTGTATGACCTTTTCCTTCTTAGATGAAGGATGCGTGTGTGTCAATATGACCTGGTGAAAACTGCTTAGCTTTGCTTAACAATGTTTCACTATGTTATCTGCTAACTGTCAGGGCGTAGAAGGACAAAACTCCCAAGAAGACCAGTGCCAGGCGCTTCCTGGAAAATAGATAGTGGGAAAGTCTTCCCTGCCCAGCAACAGCCCAGGAGGGACAAAAGACTGCTGTAACTGAAAAGATACAGAGAGAGTGTGTGATGTTATAAAAGGTTAGAGCTCTCGTGACTGTAGGAACTGTGATGTTTGACGTGTTGTATACAGTCATTAAAATAGCTTGACCACAGCTGACCTTGTTGCAGACTTTATTAACAGAAAATTCCACCACATTACTTTATCCACTTCCTAAAAGTAAACAGGAAGTTGAAGGATTGTTACTTTCAGCATGAGTACAGGGGGAAATAGTGTGACTTCGAGAGTGATCTAGAAATAGCAGGCGTGCTGAAAACAGTACGAAGATGCAGGAGATGAGAGATCAGTTAAATTTCCAAACATCCATTCCCCAAACTGGGACCATCTATCTTCCCCTTAGTCCAAATACTTTGATGGCCTTTTTATATCTGGAGGAGGGAAATACGAATTCATGCTGACAGTACTTACCTGTGTCTCTCCAAGAATATCCCGGTTTTCAATGGGAAAGCGTTGCGTAGAAGAAAAGGTATACTGGGGGTCCTTTGGGAAAGTCGTGGTTATCTGCGAAGAAAATAATATTTCTCTAGAAAAGTTCTCTGGAAACATACTGTCGGAATATAGTTCATTAAAGAAACATGACAAATATTATTAAAAATACTCACATCTATAATAAGATACTCCACAGGAAGAGGCCGAGCTAGAAACGTGACATCATTTCCAAATTTGTCTTTGTCCTGTTGGATGTGAAAATCAGACAAAAAAATCTCAACATCTGGATGAGCTGATACATAACATCTAACCCAAAATAAGTATCCAGTATTGATTTTCTTCTTAAAGATACACGCTATGCGTCATAGCAGAGCTTCACCATTAGAGTCTCACCTTATAGAAGACATCTGGTACGTACTGCTCAGGGCTCGACTCTTTAGCGTAGCCCAGCTCAGGAGCGTCTTTGCAGGGTAGTAGGCACTCGTCTCTCACCAGAGCCATGCACTGATTGGACACCTGATATCCTTCAAAGTGCACCTGGTTATCTGGACCACCTGCACATAAAACAGCACAGAGACATATAAATATATGAGCCGCATGCTGAAAAACAAAAACCTTATTTCCATTACAAATAAATTAGGGATAACCTTTTACATTCTTTACTCTCAGAAAGAAAAAAAAAAAGAAGTCAAAACTGAGCCAGTCTAATAGATGATGTTAAACACTGTCCACAGAAAGACAGCATCTTTATATAAGAGGCATTTAAAATGTCATACAGTGCACACACATCATGTCAGTGGTTAATGTTAGCCATGTCAGCAGCAGGTTTAAGTCCACACGGCTGTGGACAAAAAAGACAAAAGGAGACTTTTAAGATTGTGATGTCAAATTTGACTTATTTACTTACTTGGCAGCCAGTAAGGCCCCAGTTAGGGGGTGTTTCTGATTTTAAAACTAGTCCTGAAAAGGCAACTGCCAGTCCCTAACAAAGGCCCACATTAGGAGACCTGTGCAACAACCACAAGGCTATCAAGAGAGCCAAAGCCAGCAGTGACCTGCGATGTGCTGCAGAAAGTGGATCAGGGATCCTGAGATAAGCCAACCATGAATAATCCACAGGTTTCCTTGAGAACTTTAAGAGTTTCACTTGCTCTGTTGCTGTTTTTCTTTTGAGTCACCTTAGCAGCTCAACCTGAACTAAACAAAGTGATTTTGAGTTGTTAAAGATCACCTTAAATAGCTTTCTCTTCATCCACTACTCTATAAATAAGCTGATTAGTTTACCACAAAATGTAATCTTCCACAAAGCCAGAATAAAGTTAATCTTAATAAGCAAGGACAACCCAATGAGGAGTTAAAAATATCACCAAGGAAGTCATGCACACTGCAATAACACTCAAGTGTGTAAAACACTGAGTATGTAAAGTCTGTTCAGCATTACACATGCAAGTGATTTACAAACAGTAAAACAGATGGACTTCACCCCTGCTGGCTGCGAGAAGTGTAGCCATGACATCAGCTTTGGCTGCTGGACCTCATTCATGCAAATAAAAGTGTTGAGCCCACTGCTGGGTGTTTTCTTGGAACAAATACAAAAGGCAGCAGAAACACTCCTGATCCAGCACAAAGTCTGGCTCCTCCAGCTTCAGATGCATGCACATTTTCAAAGTTATAATTTTGCACTTGACAAACCTTACAGTAAAGCTGTAACTGAACACCTAAACCAGTTTTCATTAAGATTATAAGAGTTCCATGGATATATGAAAGGAGAGGCTACAACATGCTGAGTGTTGAATTGTGGGATGTGCAGATTCATGCATGTTTTAAGTCTGTTTAGAGCAGGGGTGGGGAACTCTGTGCCTCATGGGCCGGTGTCCTGCAGGTTTTAGATCTCACCCTGGATCAACACACCTGAATCACATGATTAGTTCATTACCAGGCCTCTGGAGAACTTCAAGACCCGTTGAGGAGGTCGTTTAGCCATTTAAATCAGCTGCGATGGATCAAGGACACACCTAAAACCTGCAGGACACCGGCCCATGAGGCACAGAGTTCCCCACCCTGGTTTAGACTTTAGTCTTTTTCAATGTGAGTTATGACATATATAGAGAGCAATTTAAAGTGGACATCATGATTAAGCCATTCAGTTTCATGTTCACCCAAGAGGCAGAAAAATAAGTGAAAGAAAACAGGTGAGATCCTTGGAATAAATGAAAAAATAACCATTTCTGTGCTGAAGAAAAGATGAAAAATGGCCTTCATGTTTTTTTTTTAGCCTGCTGAAGTGTGACCTGCTGATACTGGGTTATTTTCTAAGGCCTATAACCGACAGCAGATACAATCAAAAAGAAATGATTAAACTTTATAATGTCCTCCACACTGCAGTACGCTACTGGCTCTGACAGAAACAACTCAGAAATAAAGGGCTCTGCTATTCGAAAAAGATACAAATAACAAAATGAAAATGAGTTGAGTGAGTTGCTGTGCACCCACCTGTCCCTGAAATATTTTTCTACAGGTGTGGCAGATTTATATGACCCCCCCCCCCCAAAAAAAAGTCAGCTACCTGCACGATTGTCCAGTATGTTTATAACTTCAGCCAATAAGAGGACATCGACCCCTTTCTGCTTTTCACTGCATTATTTTCTATAACTCCTTTGGTACTTATTGCTCATACTGAGGCTACTAGCTTGAGGTTGGCTTGAGCTCTGGATAGCTTTAGCCACTCTGCCTTTATTAGCGTCTTCAAAATGTACATCTTCAGATGCATGAGAGTGAAAATTTACGTGCCTGATTAGGTTTGTTGTTTTGCTGGTCCCAATGTTAGTTACTCTGTCTTCACTCGCAGTGAGGAGTTTCCATGTTAACGACATGTTAGTGTGAGGATTTGATGTCATTGTGTTTCTATTAGAAAAGCCAAAAGGACATTTTGGGAAGAGATGCTTTTTTGTTGTTGTTCATGATTAAGTAACGATGCCTGCATTGTTTCTTATTCATAAACCACTCACAAGAAAAAAAGTACCAACCTGTCGCGACCACAGTCACAAATTTGGATCCAAAGTGTCCGTCTCGAGAAAGTCTGCAGGGGTTTGAATGTTCGTTCTGGAAGTATCCCGCTGTGATGCACTCCTCTGCGCTCAGGTAATATGAGTCCTAACATAAGTAAGGACATTAAGAATACACAGAGGAAAACACCATAATAAAGAGTAACAGGTCATCTTTGAGTCAGATGGATCCTCACCTTGTTTCTCGAGTAGCGGACGGTGCCTATCCTCATATCCTCAGACAGCAGGTCCGTGAAGATCCACCCCACCTGCAGAACAAGCAAACACTTCAATAAATGCCAACTTTTGTCCACTCATAAGATTATCTATTATTTTACATGATGTAACAAAGCTATAAGTTAAACTCAATGATCAAAGTTTCATCTATTTTCCCCAAATGGAACAAAAACAGCCCTTAAATATACACAAACCACAAGACATCAGGTCATATGCAAAAAAAACACATACATGTGCAGATTAACATCACTGCATACACTTAGGAAAAACCTGAGTCTTGAAGTTTAAAAATATGTTTTGTGCTTCTTCAATGCTTTAAAATAATTTGCTATTTCTCAATACTCCAAATATCCCTGCATGATTTTCTCATGCCACATTAACACCTCATTACATGCGTCTCCCCATCTCTGTTCCTCTTTTACATGTGAGGGTCACCCTGCTTCACAGTACCAAATACATGATGTGTGAGCCACTAAACAGTGGTAACAGATGACTGACAGCCCCAAACACCAAGCCTACCCTAATTGGACAAACGCCTGCCTGTGCTGTGCCCTCTGAGATATCAGACTGAAACCAGCCTCCCTAGAAAGCTTTCTTTTAACTTGCCACCATGATTAGGATACAAAAAGAGCATAATATGAGCTAAAAACAGTGCAGAGAAAGGTATTTTTGAAAACTGTCATTAAAAATAATTCATTTCTTGCAGCGACTTTCATTATTTTATTGCCATTTTAAATAAATCATAGATTGACCTCTGACAAGCCTTACAGATATGTTATTTAATTAAAGAGCTTTTTAACAGAAAATCTGCAGCTTTAACTGAAGAAGTGTTGAGTCAAGTGGCTGGGTGGGGATAGAGATCCTAATGGCCAAACTAACTTCACTTCTGGGGGACAATTGTGGTCAGGCATGTTATGTACTGCGTGTTTTGAATACAGCCTTACTTTTAATGTCAGATTTTTCTCCCTGGTCATCCATGCCCTGCTTGCAGCAACAGGCTAATCAGGGTCATTTAGGTGTCTTGAGACTCTCTGACAAACTCCAACACTGTCAGTAGTCCCTGTAGTAGCTGGAAGGCCACTCTACCAGGAGGAGAACTGGTACTGCTACACTGAGTACAGTAAAGCTGCAAAGCAGAACAAGGACGTCTGCCAGCTGCAGCCTAAGTGGTGGAGTTGGAATCCATTCACTGGATTAAGGTCTGGGTGTAGAGGGATCGATTTTTTGTATATATGGTATTTGTAAATGTACTTAAGAATGAATCTGTGCATCGTTTCTCATGTGCACACATACAGTTCTGCATGTATGCAAACATGAAAGCAAGGTGAGGTCAAACAGAGCACTGAGGGGAAAACAAACCCAACCTTGCACATGCCCAGTTTGGCAGCAATTTCGTCCACGGCTGCAGCTTTGGGATCTTCCAACAGTTCCAGGCTGTTCTGGGTGGCATTCTGAAAACAGCCGTGAAAAACAGCATAATTACAAATGCAGTTAATGCTCAGGGAGGACTTTAACCTTACTGAGCAAATAAACTAAGACACAACTTCACTTGCTAAGCCGAATCAGGCGGTAATATGCTCAGTGAGAATGTCCCACCTGTGGGGGTTCGTAGATGGCAGCCACCTCCGCTCTGATGCCCAGGGGGATGTCTTTGTGCTCCGTGTATCTGCCGTACAAGTAGCCCATCCGCTGACTGCCCGTCTTCCTCCAGAAGTCCAGGAAGCGGTCGGCAATGGTGTGGTTCTCAAACATGATGTTGTCCACATGTCTGTATTTCTGGGGGGAAGAAAAACTACATTCACGTACACGATGTAATACTCAGGATTTAACCGTGTGCCCAGTAGTTTTTTTTATTTTTTAGGCATGGATCAAGTTTCTTTAATCATGTGGCAGCAGCCGCTCAGGAGGAGTCTGCATGCTGAAATATACTCGGGGATTAAATTCCCAGTGTTGCTCAGCACTTTGCACTGAAGCTCACTGTAATGTACACCTGCCATTTAATGCTCCTCCACCAAACTTTTACTGTGCTCTAAATTATTAACAGGGACAGAAAACATTAAAAATGTGTGCAGTATTAAGCAAAGAGCACATTTTCAGTAAAACAGCTGCAGAGTAATCCAATCCATTCATTTTCTCAACCATGTCAGGGTTCTGGAGCTTATTCCAGCTTTCATATGGTGACATATGGAGTACACCCTGGATACGGTGGTTCTCTTCAAGTATTTTTGGTGTCATATTTGCACATAAAGTAAACAAATACTTCCCCCAGCCCTTGTTACCGTGACATACCTGTCTGTTCAGTGTGATGGCACTCGGCTGGCACTTGGTGCAGATGCCCTCCGGCCAGGGAGGGTGACCCTCGCAGCCTGACTTTATCTTACAGCTGATGTTCTCCAGAGCTGCAAACTTCCCCCTGCAGGAGATCAAAACAGTGTCAGAGTCTGACATTATGAGCAACCAAACTGGAAAATTAAAAACAGCCCCTCACTTATCAGCACCACCGGTCAGCTTGCGAAGGTATGCGTGGAATGACATGTGCTTCACTGGTGGGTCAAGGTGATTCAGGTAGTCTTCATCAAAAGGCTGGAATCAGAAGAAACATGTTTTATAGTCCTAACATTCATCATTTAAGAAACAAAGCACAGAAGTGAAATATCTTACCTCTAGCGGTACACAGTGCACACACTTCCCAAGGGCACCATGGCGACATCTGGAACAAGAAAAGAATGATTAGGTATCCAACATCTGCATTCAGTTCAGATGTGTGTAGCTGCTCCTCTTCCTTACAGCTGCGGATCTCTGTTTCTGTAGATCTTGCCATCTTGCTTGGCCAGATACTGATCGATCTCATCTTCCTGGACCTGGGGCGCTGAGAAGGACCGGGGGATCATGGAGGACGAAGAAGAGGACGAGACGGATGATAGTGACGAAGATGTGTGAGGGGTGGCCGTGTCCATAACCTCCCCGGAGGAGGTGGAGGATTCTGAAGGGAACAAAAACAACATGTCCCCATGCCTACAAAACATGAGAGAGAAGAATAAGATGATTAAAGCCGTGTAGGTCGACAAAGATGACAGCATTTCTGGAAACCAACACTCCCCGGAGAGGCACGAGTGAAATTCAGACTCTAATTAATGGTCAAAGTCTGTTTGTTTCTACTTACTTGATCTTAAGAAGGCTGAGGGTTTTGTTCTGGGACACGAGCTCTCCGGTTTTGTTGCGGTTCAGATAAATAGAAAACCCATTAGAGTTGAACCCAAATTCTTTGGCCACCTGTGGGAGAAGCAGGTACCGGATGCTGACAAGAATACAACAAGATACAACACACATTTCATATAGCCTGGAATAAAAATATCAGTGATCATCAAGACACTTTAAATTCACCATTAAGCATAAACGTCAAAGCCTTATTCTGCTGGGAGCGAATTCGTATCACATGTGCTGGTTTGCTCTTGAAAAGATGCCAATCACTCACTGAAAGCAGATTAACAAAGAGCATCAGCCTGGAGGAACACCTCTTTATGGTTGTGCCAAACCACGTTAAGAAAAGCACTCCGAGCAGATCGAACAGGAGGGTCTCCCTCGTAGCACTTTTACATCACATCATGTAACTGTTATACACTCAGGCGGATGCCAATCATTTCCCTGTGTGGGCCTTTTTCCCACATTTTCAGATCTGCTAAAGAGGTTTTACACAGAACCAAAGGAAACATCCTCAAGTGAAAATAGTTGACTGTAACCTGTAATGATGGTAGAAAAACTTTGCCAGCTTTGGGTTGTGTGAAAAAAAGTTACTTTTACTATTCTGTGTCATTCTAAACATTGTTTTGCACGAGACGTGTTACACAACTTATATTACTGCATATTTTACACCTTATTATGTTTACTAATTAGACAAGACAAGAGAGAAATACTTAATTTAAATCTGATTAGTCTTTAATGGCTCTCTTACATGAAATATACTGAACTGATAATCAAATTTTAGTAGAATTTTGCTAAACACTAATATTTTATTTCCTCACTTTGTGGAAGAAAGTGGCATTGATCCGGTGCACTCCAGTACTCTACACCTATGTCTGAAAAGTACTTCATTCAACAACCACTAACGCACCTAAAAGCAATTTTCTCACATGAGAAAAAAGCTCAGCACAGCATTCCCTCCTCTAACATCTAAACCAGTTGATGACGTTGGGAAGGATTCAGTTTGTTTTTACTCTATATTTAAAAGTCCACACTGATAAAATTAGCAGAGAACAGAAGAACAGTGAGAAGCATGGAGGTTGTCTGAGGATCACTTTTCTCATGACACACCAAAGAACAGCGTGAGATCTCATCACTGTGGAAAAGTACACAATCAGACATTGTTTTCAGCTCCTCTTTTTTCTGTCTGAGCCGCAGAAATATAACCAGCAGGACTCCGACTGTCTGGCTCACTGGCTGCACTTCAGTGGGGAGCGAAAACTTTCCATTGATCTGCAAGCTACACAGTCCTGCCTTAACAAATGCATTTTTGATGAGGTGCTGCTACAGTGCTCTGTCTGCTGTTACATGCTTCTATTTTAGGCTTTTCATAGCAGTGATTAAAATGCAAATGTAATTATTTCCCATCTTCATGTGTAAAACTGAAACATAACAGGGAAAATTTCCCCAGAAACAGAGGGGAAAGTGGCCCTTAAGTACTTTGCTAAGTGAGGCTTGTGTACTTTGGGAGGAATACTAGTTGTCAGCTTTACTACAGGTCTTACGCTGTCTTATTTTTACCTCACACTGTATTTTATCACGTTTGTTGTCAATTTGCTAAAACTTCCTCTCTTTGTATTGCTGGTTCTTGTCATCTGAACACCTGATATTTTACAAATCCAGCAGCTCACTTCATTCGTTGTCATTTCATTGGCTTCTGTCCTTTTTGTTAACAAGGTCTTTAGATTTAAAATTCTAACTTACGGTTCATGTTTGCATGTCTTCAGATTTACATCCCTGTAGCCTGTTTGTGTCAGCCAAACTTCCTGAAACACCAAAGGACGTTCACAGACCTGCAGAGTTGGACTGACATCAGATTAGGAGTTGTCCAAATCTGATGCGAGTCCAGCTCCGCAGTGATTCGGCACTGGTGCAAATGTTGGGTTCAACATTACCAGACAGCTGTAAATAGGTGCAGGAATTTCCTGTGTTTCATGCACTGGATTTGGGGAAGTGGATTAAATTATTAACAGGCCTTCACTAAAATCCAAGTCCTATAAAAAACAGATTTCTTATTACCCGCTTTTATCTGTGCCTCCTATGGTGTGAAGCAATGCCTGGACTCTAAAACATCTAACACACTCCCTGGACACATATTTCCTTGTGCAATCCACAAAAACGCACAGGAGCGATGCAGGACTGACCTGCTCTATTACTTCCTACACAGCTTCATGCAGGTACAGGCACAAGAGGGGAAAAAGCAAACAAAACCCACACACAACACATACACAGTCCTGTACTGATTTAAAGATAAAACGTTTTCTAATCAGCTTTCTTTGTGGGGAAAAAAAAAAAAAAAAAAGAGGCCTGCGCAGGTTTTCTGTGTACTGTGGAAATAAAGTACAAAAGGCTTGCATCCAGTTCTGGTGTGGAGGAAAGCCGAGAGTGGGAAATTCTTTGCTTTTTTGCCAGCACACAACTGATGTGACACAATAGATAAATATCAACTACTGATGTGGATAAATGCCATCTTACTTGCTGATATGCCAATATCAGCTGATGACTATATTTGGTTCATAAATCAGTACATCCTTATGATTGACAGTATAAATAACGGACATGACCGTTGGTTTAAAAAGACCTGTTTTGAAGCATCAAGAATAACATTCCTTCTGTTGTGGCCACAAGTAACTGCATGTGATGGGTCTAATAACCAATGAGAGAGCAGATAATCCCCCACTTTGAAACACTGTATGACCAAAAGGTCAAAACACAAAGTTGTTTTTCCCAGATTTCTATTGGATCAAAAGTCTTTATGCAACTATACAGTGGCTTTCAGATAGACTTTCATTCTTTCAGCCAGAAAACTGTGACCATATTATTTTATGTCTATTATTTCTGCTAAATTTTACAATGCATAGCAATTTAAAAAAAACAATGTGACACCACTGTACCCTGAAGACAGCAAACATGGGCATCTTTGTAAACTGGAGATATCGTGAGGGAGGGTGTGCAGATTAGGATGGTACACTGAATTTTGTGAGTTTTCGACTGGACGAGGACACGGTGTTACTACATCCAGAAAATGTAAACATGAGCTGACAAAGCCTTAAGGTGAAGGAGTGCTGGTGCCTAGCAGTTTATGGAAACAAGCTACAGAAAATACTTGTTTCCCCTGCTTTACATTTGCAAAACCTGAGGGCAACTGTTTTTGAGCTCATTCACCCTCATCTCTTCCCATACCTCCGGAAACCCAAGGAGGTCATAAGCAGAACAGAATGTGATGGCCCAGGCTTAAATGTTATTATGTTTGTAACTGCTGGATAACTTTTGAGATTATTGCCATTATCTTATTCACACATCAAATAAAGCACACTATCTACAGTTAAAGGAAAACAATAATGTGTTTATGTGTGTAATAATTTATGATACCAAATGTCTCTGATGCATGTATGCAAAACAGTATTTTACATCTGATACACTTATCTAGATATGAAAATGTTTTAAACTTTCCAGAGCATCACTACAGAGGAAACAGCATTTATTGAAATAAATAAATAAAAATGAATGTATTTTTAGTTAATTTGATGATTCCCGGCACTGAGTCTAATATTTGAGATGTATTGTCTATAATCTAAATCCCCAAAAGTTCCCATTATAACAATACCATCATACTTATGGTGCAGTGAACAGGTAGAACTGAAGACCGGTAGTTTTACACGCTGTTCATTTATTTATTGTTTTGGCTTGTTTTAAGTACCTGCCCCCTGTGTAAATGTGGATGTCTTCATTATGATGTTAAAGTGGCACATATAGATCACGTTTATATTAGATGTTCCCTGAAGAATAAAGGGAATGAACCACAGTACCCGTGTGAGGGAACTGCCACTGGACATGAACAAAATTGAAGGATGGAGAACTTGTCAAGACTTGAACAAGGAATGCATTTTTATTAATTTATTTTTTACTATGTACTTTGCAGAATATTTGAGAGGCCACAGAAAGGCCTTAGAATTAGACAACTTGTGTTATCAGTAAATCCCTACAAAACTCATTTATATGATGAACTTTGTGGCTTGTGCTCTGTCAGCGGGCCTTATGGCTCAGCCACCTATAGAGGAACAATTTGTTAAGCTCATGAATGTCACATTGTTGTTATAAATTCTGCTTGTTATGTTAATTGTGAGTCTGAAATGTGCTTTATGAATGAAGATTATGAGCTGTAACAAAACGGTCAAAATGAATTTAATGTGTGCAATAATTCGCTTTCATTGCTGCTGTTTTGGCAGCCTTTCGGATGATAAATTATGAGACACCACTCCTTTGGCTGTGGTTGCTTCAGTGAAAGCATCCGGCGTAAAAATCTGAGAAGCGAGCAGCTGTGAGTAGCTGAACTTCAGTCTTAATAAAAGCAGGAGGTCCATCTGTTCATCTCTCCAGCACGAAGAGAAATATGTGTTGCCGGATTTTTCGAGATAATAATCTCATTAAGATTCAGAAAAGCTGTTTTTTTTGTGTGTTTTTTTTAAAGTGAATGTATAATTTTTTAAAGTTATTTATTTATTTTGACAAGACACCTTTTTGGTATTTTTTTTCTGTTGTACAGTTTCACTTCCTTGTTGCAGGATTCCGAAGAAAAAAAAACTGACTGAGCTACAATTACGCACGGTAACACCTGGGGCATTGAGAAACACTGAGAAACGGCCTATTTTGTACTAAAGAAGAGCAGAAAAGCGGTCGCCATGAACGAAGCGGATGATCTTCGACTGCACAGCACTCCAAGTCCTGAAGAAAAGCCGGAGATGGAACTGCTCGAAGCCCTACAGCTGCAGGACGAAATAAACCGAAGCGCTGGTGAGAGAAACCACAGATGTTTCATTTTATGGCGCAGACTGCTAGCGTGATGCGAGCCTGTTGTAGGGGTAGCTGAGATTTCCACTGCAAACATGTGTTACTGTCCTCCGATAATCTGAGTCGGTTCACCAATGTTCCAAAACGGAAATCGGCGGCGAGGCTGCAGCGCAGCACCCGGACTGTTTACGGCGCGCACACGTGCAGTGACGTCAGCTCAACCGCCATGAAAAAACAGCGTTTCCACATTTAGAATGAGATGGCTTAATAAGCGGCTCCGTAACTCAAATGTACAATATAAGAACTGTAATCGAGCACCAACATCCGTTTTATGGATTTGTGCCAGTGTTTACAAGTGTGTGTTTGTGTGTGTGTACTGTATGAGTGTGTGGGGGCGAGCGTAATATTGATACTATTGGTATTAGATCGATAAAAGTGTGATAGGCGTGATACTTTGTTTCTATCTTATATGTGCAGTGCAACTGAAACATGCACTAAGATATGATAGTCAATGCAAAAAGACATTTTTCAATTGTATTTATAGCCCATGGCACATTTAAACAGCACAAGCTGAACCAAAGTGCTTTAGGGACGGGCACATCTGGATTTTTCTGAGAAAAAAAAAGAAGCCGAAAGGTGTGTTTTCTTATGTTAACCAATGGTGCTATCCCACACACTGCTCTCCCCCAAATAAGCTGCATTCATGTGTTAAAAGTATCAGTATTGGTATTAATATCGACCCTGTATTTACTCGTTCTCGGATCCATACCAAAATCTTTAGTATTGCTCAGCACTACCAAAATGACTCTGCACACTTTATGTGGCAGCTGGGCACAAATGTTTGGCCTGATGACTGTTTTTTTCCCTCTTTCTTCAGCAGTTAAACACAGAACTTTAACTTTAGCGAACTAAGATGGCGCCGGGTGTCACGGCATGCCGTCTCTCGGTCTGAAATGCAGCTGCTCGCATTTGAACCAAACCTGTGAAATCTGAGCACATGACCCCAGTACTGAAATCTCTTCACTGGTTGCCGTGTCAGGTTCGAGCAGATTTTAAGGTCCTGTTGCTCACCTACAAGGCTTTAAATGGTTTGGTGCCTTTATACCTCTCTGACCTTTTGCACCTCTATGTTCCATCACGTGCTCTCCGATCTCAGATACTGGCCTCCTAAAAGTTTCTAAAGCCAGAAAAAAGACTATTGGTGCTTTTTCTTTTCTAGCCCCATTTTTATGGAACAACCTCCCTCACGATATTAGGCAGGCATGCTCTGTGGAGGCTTCTAAAGCTAAGTTAAAGACCCACTCGTTCACCCAATTCTATGTGTCTTAATTCTATGCCATCAGTTTTTAAATTGTATAATTTTTTCTGCACTGCTTTTATTCATTTATATATTTATCTTTTTATCTTCAAATAACTGTTCAGCACTTTGTTTTAAAGCACTTTATAAATAAAGTTGTTATTATTATTATAAATATTATCATTATTATTATTAGAATACAGGACCAGAATAGCTCTAAATGGAGTGCACTGATGTGCTTACTGTGTTTTGTTCGTGCAGATGTCCAGCAGCCGATTAAAGAAGAGATGCCTCATGAATGGAGTCCCAGTGTGGAGCAGCAGGACCCAGAACGCCACCACATAAAGGAGGAACAGGAGGAACTCCGGGATGGTCAGGAGGGAAAGGCACTCATTTCTGTGAAAAGTGAGGATGAAGAAGAAAAACCTAAATTCTTAGAGGTTCACCAAAACAAAACTAACAACAATAGTGAGGCAGAGCCTCCACACAGCAGCTCAGATAAACCGACGAAAACAGAAACTGATGAAGACGACTGTGGAGGACCACAACCTTCCAAGAACCCAGATTCAGAGACTCATTCACCTCTTACAAAGGCTTCGGACTCTTCTGAGAGTGAAGTCAGTGCTGATGATGATGAAGATGAAGACTGGCAGACAACTTTATCAGATTCTGAAACTGAAACTGATGATACTGACAATAGCTGGAAGCACACCAGGGCACCTGGCTGTAATAGCAAAAAGCCCTTTAGCTGTTCTGAGTGTGGAAAACAGTTTAAGCATAAGCAGACTCTTAAGAGACACATGACCATTCACACGGCGGAAAAAAGATTTAGTTGTGTTGAATGTGGTAAAAGATTTCATAGACGGGAAGGCCTGAACACCCACATGACAATTCACACAGGAGAGAAACCATTTGGTTGCGATGAATGCGGTAAAAGATTTAGTAATCGGTGTGGTCTGACAGGACACGTGAAAGTTCACATGGGAGATAAACCGTTTAGTTGTGTTGTTTGTAGTAAAAAGTTCTTCCAAAAGGCAATTCTGAACGCACACAAGATAGTTCATACTACAGAACAACGATTTAGTTGCAGCACTTGTGGTAAAAGATTCAAACGTAAAGGTGATCTGACCGTGCACATGAGTGCGCACGCAGAAGTGAAACCATTTGGCTGTGGTTACTGTGGCGCGAGATTTACACGACAGGGAAGTCTGCTGAGGCACGCTGTGCTCCACACAGGAGAGAGACCATTTAGTTGTGATATTTGTGATAAAAAATTTTACAGAAGGGTACACCTTAAGAAACATGCACAGGCTTGCAGGAACGCTCACGCTGTTGTGTACGACAAAACAAAGAAACCTTTTGCTTGTGATGAATGTGGGAAACGTTATAAGAGAAACACACACCTTAGGAGACACATGGTTGTCCACACAGGAGACAAACCATTTTCCTGTAGTGCCTGTCGTAAAAAGTTTTCACGACAGGAAAATCTGAAAAAGCACATGAAAGTCCACATATAACAGAAACTGCACAGAGTTTGTCTTTAAAGACTAACTGTGTGGTTTGTGTTGGTAAGGGACACGCAGGAAAACAAACAACCAGTTTTCCCTGATTTGGAGAAAGAAATACGTTTTTGTAAAAGCTTTTTATAATGTTTAATGGAGAAATGTGAGATATTTTCCTACCTTCCTATTAAAAAAATACCAGCTTTGTTTTGTCTTATCTAAATAAGGTTATATTTTAATACGTTAATATTTTCCACTGCCCTGGGTCAGACCAGAGGTTGTAATGGCAGAAATTAATTATTTGGACAGGTTTGCTTCGGGTGAGATCAGGAGTATCAGTAATGTATTGATTTGTTGATTGATTAGAATCTGTGA
>VOQK01010466.1:5375-15396 GCA_015052645.1 Benitochromis conjunctus | reverse complement strand
AGGGGCGGGTCTGGACCAGCGCCATAATGGCAGCAGGACTGGGCGGGGTCTTCTCTACACCGGCTCACTTGACACACCCTTTCCCCACCCCAGTTGCTTGTCACGTGTTTTCTGATGGTGTGAGATGTGACGTTATGTGCTTATGTGCTGAGGTGTTTTTTTACTGTACTCAGACTGGGCATCTCGGTGCCCAGTCTGAATAGAGTCTTTTTTTCTCCTCCCAATCCTGATGTTGTGTATTTCACTATTTCCAGTACTACCTATTCTGACCTGTCTCCCTGATGTCATGTTTGTGCAATGTATGTCTGGTCGGAGAGGTCCCATTTCACTGCAGGAAACTGTATGTGACAAATAAAGGTTCTATCTATCTATCTATCTACTGGAAATAGTCTTTTTACTTTAATCACACTGTATAAAACCTGGCGACCTAGAGGGTACTCCCAAATTAGTTGTCATCGAATGTGCCGTAAGTGACTACAGGAAAAAGCATGAAATGAAATTTTACGCCTGACAGTAGTCAGAAAATTTAAATGCAAAACCAAATCTGAAGTAAAATGAAGCAAGATTAATTTTATTGTATTTTTCTTACTGAGAAGCTGATTGGTCCGTAAAAGTTTCTGATTGATTCAGAAGTCATCATCTATAGTTTCTTAAAAATGATGTTTTTGCCAGAACATTTTCCCCCTTATCTAAAAAAAAATAAATAAATTACACATTGGCACATTTATGCAGTGATCCTTTAACATGTTTTTCCTTTCAACTACATACCTGTAATAGAAATATATTTGCTAATAAATAATCAGACACGGGCAGGGTTGATTGCTATGAACCTCCTCATGATATTTCATCTGTTATACCAGGTGGGAATTTCTCCAGGAAATTAAAATGTGTTGATTGCAGCGCTAAAAGCGATATGCTTGTGTATCCCCACACTGGAAAGAAAATCCAAATTTAAAAAATAATCTTTTGTAATTTGTGGTCTTCTTGCTGATATGCCCATGTCGGCTAGTATATGAAGGTAAAACTAAACAAGATTTCAAAATCAGGATCTCTGACCATGAAACCAAAACAAAGAACAGAGATGAAAGATCTCCAGTCCCTAGATATGTTAATGCAGCTGTTCATTATGCGTTTTCGAATCTATCAAAATGTTACCGCCCCTAAAAGATGATGAGATGGAGACAGAGACGCATGTTGGATTCATGCACTACAAAATGAAACCCTTAAGGTTTAAAAGAAGAACTATTAAATTTTTGCGCTCTGTTGTAATTGCTATGCATTATGTGATGCTATTTCATTTAAATATTTGGTGTTCTTATCATTTTTAGAGAATTTGCAGGACCAGGGAACATACAGGGAACATTTTTTTTTATCTGCTACTTTTTGGCACAGATGGTTTCTGTGACGCGCTTAAACATCACATGTAATGCCATTACTGCCATGTACTTCTCTAATGATGACTTGTTCCTCTTTAACGACACTGAGAACTATGTATATCAGTAAATGCTGGTCTTTTGGTTGTCATTATGATTCAAAAGTTATGACAACGACATAGCCCTCGTTTTCAAAGGATGACTGCAATAAACGTAAAGGTCATCACTGACGCGTGTGTAAGAGAAGCAGCTGGTTGTGATGGCGAACAGTAATTGGAGTGTCTACTACTTGAAATTCTGTGACATCTTCAGTACTTGGAGAAAGCGTTTTGATACAGCTGAAAGATATTGAAAATCTAAAATGAAGCAATATATGTGGTCTCAACCACATATATCAGAAACATGAAAAGAAACTATTTTCCCCCTATGAATTCCCCCCATCTCCAATGGGCCAAATAACCCTCGAAGCAAGACATTGTAAAACATCCTCATTGCTTTTACTTCTGTATTTTTGCTGTTATTTATTTGTCTTGAATAAAAAACACACAGTGGGACAACTGTGTCGTGAAAACAAAGTTGACACGATTTAATGGCAATGACTGTCCTTCAGGATTGTAGTGCTAAACGAATATTGCTAATATGACAAGACTTTAAGGAAACACAATATGTGAGCAATCTTTGAAAACGTTTGCTGTTTATGTCTATACACGGTTTGTACTCTAAAGCTTTTACTACAAACCTTGCCAAGTCTTGAGAGACTCGAGCAGCTGATGTCAAGCAGCTGAAATCCGGCTCTGCCTTGATGTGTGCCTATATCTTGGCTGCATGCCTACGTACGCTTTCTCTTTCCATTCACAAAGGAGCTCCCATTCTTATTCACCATCCTGTATCGACAGATTTAGATTGCTTTCCATGCTTGATTGATGACGAGGTGAAACAAGTGTGCGCTATACACTCTCTTAGAGGAGCTCTATCTCTTGTGTGAGGCACTCCATAATTTATTCAGGTTACTCTACAGAAATTGTGCTGTTCCATAAGTCCCCCTGACTTAAATAGCTGCAGTACTGTCCTTGTTGCCTTTTTGAGTATATTTTCTCCCTCTAGGTGCTGTTCTGTCTTTTGAAAATGGGACCGCAAGTCCTATTTCCCATGATCTAGTTTGAGTGCAGAGTAAGTGAGCCAGCAGTTCTGTGGATGCCAAATTATGCTCTCTTGACCTGCTGGCTTATCACCAATGAAGACATGTTTTAGAAAGGTTGTGATTTTCATTAGTGGGAGCTGTAACTTTTTATGCATGTACAGTAATGTTACTGAAAACAACGGTTTGCGTGCTGGTAATTAATTATACCCTATCAACACCATATTTAAAGCAATGCTATTTAAATTTAGGCTCCACAGGAACACTCATTAATCTTTCCGAGATACAGCTCAGTGCCCAGGGCCACGTTTTCTGTTTATTTCCCCCTGTATTACTATATGCTGCTTTCCTGCTTTGTCTCCATATTTTTGTTTTTGCTCTTTGATTTCGAGAAAACATGTACAGAACGCACTTTTCCAACCGCCGGAGGCACGCGGAGATATGAAATAAGTTGTTTCATAACAAGCCTCCTAAAGGATTCAGCGTTCTTCAGCAAGGGTATGGTCAGTAAGTAGGACACATTTTAAACATGCTGAGATGTAAGTAAGTCACAAGAAGATGCTGACTGAACACATTGGTCCAAAAAGTCAAAGCAAAGTCATTTTTGGTCTTCCTTTTTCACCAGTAAACTGTATCACAGCCACTCAGTGTGCTCTTCTCTCCTTGATAAGATGGGTTTTGACAGTCCTGTGCTTGAGTGTTTGATCTGTGGGCTCTAGAAGAAGAAGCAAGGGCCCCCGGGGTTTGGCAGCAGCAGTGTTGCAGAGCCCAAGGGACTGAGCATCAGCCGCTGCTCTCAGAAATGAGCCAAAGATTTCTTTTTTTTTATTCTAACGCCAGCCCAACATTTTACAGATCTCAGAATACCAACAAACACTATTGAAAAGACCGTATGCACCGCCAGGGAGGAATGAGAGCGTTTCACTGCACTTCCCAAGTGGCCCCAATTCATTCTAACAAATCTAGACAAGACCAAAGCACCGGCGCTCTGTTGTGCTGTTTTTTATACAGCTGTTTCAATAGAAAGCGATATTTCATTTTATTACAGTGTGTCATACAATATTTGCCACAGCTAGTTGGGAATAATAATATCAATAAAACCATATCTTGTAATGAAATGCTTTTTGGATGCAAAACAAAAGGTTATTTTTTGGCAGTTAAAAGTGGCAGAGCGCATTTATTTAAACAAGGTTAGTTTAAAGCATTGTTCCACTTTTTAATATGTGTTAAAACCAAAAATTCAGCTCCATTTTAACAGGATAAAATCTTCTGAGCCAGCAATGTTATTTTGAAATATCTATTTCACCATTAGATAATAGCGTAATCTGCCACAAATTGCCATTTATGAGTCTGAATGACTTTAGTGACCGCCTGATATTTCTAGTAAGGGTGAAGTCATATTTCATGGTTAGAAGCATCACTTTTAGGAGATGCTGCTGGTAAAGGGCAGTCAGCAATCAGTCAGTAATGTGCATCAGTTAAATAGCGAAAGCAAAGCAGTCCTTGGATGATGATGAAAGGAGCCATAAAGTAGAAAACGAAAGAGTTGTTGGCAGTGCGGCAGGCAGAGCAGTCATTAAAGTGCACCATGGAGTTTGTCCTGTCTTTGCTTCCCGGAGTCACAGGTCAAATACAGTTGGCATGAAAAAAGAATTTCCAGTGCCAGAAGATGAAAAGAGTCCACTTCCTGTTTAATTCATGCAGAGACAGGATGAGATCATCAGAGTTTGTTTTGTGAAGCTGGAAAACAAAGCAGCACTTTACTGGAGCTGTCCAATTCTCTAAATTCATGTTTTAACTGAATGTAATTTGTTATGGCATAATTACACAAAAGATACTGATGCGCATCTCCAGTGTGCCAGTGTGTTGATTTCTCTGTGTCTATCAGTGCTGATTGTGTTATTCAGAGATGGCTGCTGATTGAAACCAATTTAAATAAACAATACTGGTGTGGATAAAACATCGGTACATACGGCGCTGCGGCAGTCTTGAGTCACCCTTCGTTTATTTACAGTGTGCTGGAAAATGGGAAATAGAAAACCTGTGCAAACATATATGGTAATACAGAATATAAGGTAAAAACAAAGTTTGAATAAATCTAATAAGCTTGAAAGTCAAAATTCTGTATTGACACTTTTATTATTCAATACAGTGAGAACTGTCATAGGCAAGCTTTCTTCTAATTTCTTTAAGTCCTAGTCTTCAGGAAAAGTTCTCCAGGCTTCTTCAAGGACATTCAAAGCTCTTCCTTGGATGTTTCTGCCTTTTGTTCCAGTCTCTGTGAAGATGATCCCACTCTGCTTCAGTAACGGTTTGGGCTCTGGGAAGGCCAATCCATGACTGATAGCGTCCCACTGTGTGTTTGCCTATCCAGGCATGCTTTTACTGCACTGGCAGTGTGTTTGGGATCGCTGTCATGCTAAAAAATGAATCCACTGCCAACAAGAGCCTTCCAGGTTAGGTTATATGATGGATTAAAATCTGATGGTACTTTTCAGCATTCATATTTTCATCAATTTTGATAACAGTATCTTACAGAGCCTCCACTGTTTTACACATAGCTGCAGACACTCACTCTCCTACGTCTGTCTTGATCACATTGACAGTAATATGAACTAAAAATTAAAAAATGGAATTCATCACTTCATCAGATCCTCTTTCCTTTTCTCACCTCAGCCTTTGATCCTTGTTTTCCTTTCTTACAAATGTTATTTTAAAGCCATTCTTCCACTAAGACCATTTTCTGAGGCAGATGGATGAACTCCATCTACTAAAGGCCAGATTTATCTCTCCAGTCCTGTATCAGGTCATTGATGGATTTGTCTCTGTTTCTTAAGGGCTTACCTTCAGATACTGTTTGCTTGCTGTCAGACTCTGTCATTTTTTTGGCATTTTGTGTTTGATTCACAGGTCACTGTTAAGTGGTTTAACAAAGAAAATCCTCCAAAAGTGGTCAGGTGCAAAGACCAGAGTGAAAGTGAGTGAAAAAGCAGCCAATGTCCAATAAAAAACTCTGAAAAACCTTCAAAAAGTTCCTTGGAAGCAAAATATAAAGAAACTAGAGATGACTTGTGTGCAGTACTGTTAGTGATTGGTTCAATTTGCTATGAAATATTAAAAGCCACCGCGGCACATTTCTACATTTATTTGAAAGGGTCGTGGAAATAAATTCTAAAAATATAAAGTGGGCAGACGCTGACGTGTCTTTAGTGCAGCTACGGTTTATACTGAGAACAGAAAATACTTTCACCTAAATAAAATATTGATGGTAAATGTTTTGCTTTGCTGTTGGTAAAAGTCAGAGAGTAACATCATTCACAAGAACATTTGGTAAAACAAGGGGACGGCAATTTGGGACAGAAATAAAGAATTCATACAAAAAAAAAAACGACAACAAACCCAGTCATAAAATATCAAGAAAGCTTCTGGTTTGTTTCATATCTTTTGAACACTAACCACACGTAGAGCTGCTTCTTTGGGGAAAAGGACATCTAATCATCAATTATCCACTATGTATAGCTGTAATGAGGGCTTTCTTTATTATGCAAGTTAAATACAACATTAATTCTGGGTAAGCTTCGGCGTTCCCTTCAGGAATTAATATTGAGAAAGTGTCTTTTTTTTAACGTGCACCAAAAAGTAAAACGAAGTATCTGCCTTTGTGTGCGAAACACTTATGCTTCTGTGCAGTGCAGCACAGTGGGAAGTGGGGGAAAGGACACAAAAGCTTAAAAGTCATGCCCAGTGTTTTCGAAGCCAATTTTCAATGCTGTATTTATTTCTGACTGAACTTTCTCATTCACAAAGATTAAACACTTTGTCTTTGTGTATCAGCTTTACTTGATATAATTGCTGATAGTCATACTCAGATTCATGCTTGGGATTAACTGAAGGAAAGAGAGAGAAGTGGTGCTTCATGGAAGGAAGCAGGGACCTTAGTCTAGTGGAAGCAAACGCCTGCAATATAATTTGTGCAGTGGAGTTTTGTGATTACTGTGCTTAACTGATACAGCATCCACAGTTTGTTTGCTCTCTCTAAAATGAACATCATGGTTTACATCTCTGCACAGCTCAATATTATGAAAGAAAAACAAAAACACAGTGAGAATATTGAGTATTCTGCACCCTGTTTCCATTGCATTGAAGCTCTGCTTCTTGTGCTAAATGTCTTTACAGTATATAAAAATATATATATACCAGATGAAGGAAATCCACTTTTGACTGGCTGTGTGACTGTCTCGGAGATGTTTGGCTCTAAAAGTATGCCCTTGATGGATAGAGAGAACGTCTTCCACTTAAAAAGGAAGCGAGAGCAGCGTGCCGCTGTTTGGAAAATAACTGCCTGAGGGGAGGAGTGTTTGTGCCATTTTAAGCTAGCATCCCATCTCAGCTCTCTGATCCATTAAACCAAGCTCATCCTCAGACTTTGTTTATATGAGCAAGCCTGTGGTATAGTGGCATATCTCAGTCTTTCCTGATCCAAAATTTGGATTCTTTCGGCAGATTTGGTTGAACCTGGGATCACATGATTAGCTGTGCGTATGGTTACCTGGATCTAACACCTGCCACTTTAACTCAGAGCCGCTTTGATGCTTTTTTATCAGAGCGTCGGCCTGCTCCCTGCTGCTCTTCGTCTGCAGTACTGCTGTCTGTTTACAAATGGTACCACAACTAATGCAGAGTAAAAAATAAGTTTTGCATTGCTATTTCATTTATTTGTCAAAGCTGTGCTGTGTTGGGGGGGTTTTTAAACTCAGTCACTCCTAACCAGTCTGCCTATTACCCAGCATGGCTAGTGAGAAAGGAGGAAGCAACATACATACAGCATGAACCAAATGTATTCTATATTTATAACCCGGAGGGGCAAGAAGCAGTTTAGTGTGGCAAATGTAAAGCCAAACCTGACCCAACTCCCTTCACAGTAATTAAACAATACCTCAGACACCAACTCAGTATTTGTCTACAGCATGCACAAACTGAATGAGCAGATTATTATTCCAGAGAGTCTCCTTAACATATTCAGAAAAGACATTTTTACAGCCATTTCTAACTGTGGCATGTAACAATACGCACTAATTTGGAAAAGCATACTTACAGTAGCTGACATGTAGTCCCCGCTAGACAACACAGACAGTCTCTACTTTTAAGATTAGGCTTAAAACTTTACTTTTTGATAGGACTGGATCAGGTAAACATGCTATGGGCTTAAACTAATGGGAGGACTGGGAGACATGCTATGTGGCCATATGCCACTACTGATGATGAATTAAATATAGAATTAAATACATGGCAGTGATTAAGGACCATAACATCGTGGTTATACTGGTCCTCAGCTATCTTCAGCAGCCTCTTCATTTAACCCCCGCCCACCACCACCACCTTGAACAGCAACAAGTAGCAATAGTTAATGCAAGTTTACTTTTCAAAGCACAGAGTGTATGTTTTACACTTTACCCAAGGACATATGCATATTTATAGCTCACTTAATTTATGAAGGCTGTGCTGTGCTAATTATCTTTTTCTTTTTTTACTAGAAATACAGTGATTTTTTTCTGCAATCTGCTTCTATGCTGTTTGATGGACTGTAATTCAGAATTATTAATTCTGCCTCCTAATTTTATTTGTAAGTACTTCTTTACTTTACTGCGGTCCTGCTTTTCATCTGCATGCCTGAGGCCTTGAGACATGAGCTTGGCTTTCTCGATCTATTTATGAGAGATTAATGTTTTTGTTTAATTTCAGCCATGGGGGCAGTTGGGCATTATCAAAAAATAACCCTGAGTGAGAACCATTTAGCTTCTTACTTATGGAGTTTTAATACATTTCATGATGATGTGAATTTAATGATGTGCTGGCCCATTAGCGTTTTTGTAATGATAAAAGACTGTGATTGTTTGCACCTTATTGTGGGATGCAGGAAAGATTATAGGATAAGATAAACGTTTCGCAAAATGCACACATTAGTTTTCTTAATGTGAAAATTCAAACTGCTCTCATGTCTGTGGGGTAAATATGCCAGCCGAGAGTTAGCATAGCATATAGAAAAATTCTAGTTTGCGGTGTGTAACAATGACAGAGCTGAGAGGTTTTGGTGCACTGACTTACTGACGTTTTGTCCAGACTTATCGCTTTAGAACTTTTTGTTTAAAGTATGGTTTCAGGACTCTATGAGGTTTTCAAAAAGTGCACACAGTATAGCTAATTTAACATTAGAGCAGGACCAAGGTTGTGATTTCAGATACTGCTCCTGCGCTGTAGATAGTCTTTTAGGCTATCACTTTGTCTTTTATCCTGCACTTGTCCAGTTTCCTCAAATTTTTTTAAGGTTACACTGCACACCGTGCCAAGATATGTTACATTTTCACCTAATAGCGCTTTGGGAATCACCTTGTTGGTGCAGGAATGCCAAGTGATGCCTGTCAAATGTGCTATCTTTTACATTTTTCATTGCTAAAGAAATGAGAACAAGTGATGTGTTTTTTCAATTGGCCCTTAGTAACAAAGTGCCTGAAGATACAATTTCAAATTTGTCCTTTTTTAAGTTGTCAGTTAGTCTTCAGGTATATGCCTTTGCTATGCTAAAATGATTCATAGGTCACTATCAAACAGTCCTGTGAAAATGGAGAGGCCAAAGTCCAAAGAAAAACTTTGAAAGCCTGGAGAACGATTGCTCAAGACCATTTTGAGAAAATTGCACAAAAAAAAAAAAAAAGTCATACTCACTGGAAGCAAAACATAAAGAATGAGGGGTGGCTCACGACTTTTGGACAATACTGCAAACCTGATCCACAAGCCCTCTGTAACATTGCCCTGGAAGCACTTTAGTTCAAAACCTCACTGATGTTGGGCAGGTCTGGGCCTGTGTTTTGATTTAACTCAGAATTTAATAAAGAACGTCAATGCTAGTTCCTGCATTAAATCTCAGAATTTCTCTAACACATTACTGAAAGTGAAACAAGGTTTAGAAAATTGCATTGAAATTTTAAAGCTTGTTTACATCTTTTTGGGTGCAAATTTATTCCACCGGCCTCCTGGTTCTGTTTACTTGTTACCAGTCACAACAGTGTAGATGACATTGATTTCACTCTGCCATCAAATCAAACTGTGTTTCTAGTGTCACTTATTACCGATGCATTGACCTCTACAACTTTGTGAAAACTGAAATCTCTTCATACCTTAATAACATTATGAATGAATATTTGGTGTGGTCCAAACCATGAGCACTGAATATGGGAAACCAAAGCTACAGTAGCCGGGCAAAGGGAGCATTTTGCTCTCACTACATAATCCAGTCTCACACTGTTTTTCATTTATACTCAATGTATAGCTTATTAATTATTAGTGTTACTCTCTAGTGTATACAATACTTTGATGTGTGAGATGCCGGAGGACACTGGTGTTGTGCGGTATGCTTATTTCTGCTACATCAAAGTGTGAAGTCATATATCTGAAGTTCATGCACTTTCAATGACAGTTGAAATGAACAAACTACATTATTCTTCTTATATGA